>JAWNOR010000415.1:0-50210 GCA_035045885.1 Drosophila borealis | reverse complement strand
ATATATGTACATATTTTTAAAATAACCCCTTTTAATCCCGCCAAAACTATTGATAACGCAGCGGCGATGTCAGTGTGTCAAAATTGCATAGTCTACGAATGATGACAACAGTATCAATTTTGCCAAAAACTATTTTATACGCTGAGTACATCTGGAGACAAATAGCACGCACACACACAAATCCGCCCGCATCAATACATTCATACATATCACAACAAATTTACATCTCATAACATTCTAGCAAATATAAACAATTAATTTCTCTCAAACATACACTCTTACAAAAAAGAAACTCTATCAAAACTGCTGGCTTATGGCGAACTAGTTTTGCTGATGCCGCACTTTCACCCTAAATTATATATTACACTAAACAATAATCATAAAATCCTTAACAAAAACTTTACCACATCAAGCCCATACAAAATAATATGGAGCATTCACTTGAAGGTGTGTGCAATTGCGACAAATGATTTATTCACTGAGTCAGTTCGGCCACTTAATACACATATGTATACTCATTTGTCTATATTGCGCACACACACATTCTCTTCACAACTTATGCCAAATTACACACAACCACCACAAAATATAACTTTGTAACACTTTCAAATTAAAATCTCATGCACACATATTCACATAAAAACTGTTCAGCTTAAGAAATACTTCTTTAAGAAATCCAAATTTATAACGTTATGCACAAATAGTAATATATAATTTTAAAGTCAATAAACTCTGGAGGGGGGATTGGTTCGGTGTGTGACGGTGGGAAGAGGGATACTTCGCACCGCTGCAGGATATTGGCCTTTGTGTGGTTGTGTATACCCGTGATGGTCGTGAGCGGTGTCGAGCATGAGCTAGTAGGCACCTTTAATGCTGCCTCGCCATGTCTCGAGCCCTCCAGGCCACCACGACCATGCATACTCTAACACTCGTTCGCTCTCTGTGTGATGCGAATACTCGATGCTCGGTACTCGGTACTCTGTACTCGATGCTCGGTGTCCTGGGTCCCGATTCCCATTCGTCTCATCCGATCCGGTCTCCTGCTCACCCTAAAACAGAAAAAAATCAGTCTCTTTTTGGTGCCTGAAGTGAACGGACGTGCTCGCGGAGAAATAAAAAGTAAAAATCATAGAAATTCGGCAGCGCGCGCCAAAACGAACCGAACATAGTATATAGGGACACGATTGCAAAGTACAAAGTACGATTGCAAAGTACAAATTGCAATACATATCCCTCGGTTTTTCATTCGGGTTTTCACTCGCTCAATAAAGTGGCTTTTTTGTACATGTATATAGTGCACGTGGCCTGCAGGACTGCGCAAAGTCGCCACGTGGACAATCTAGAATTTTCGTTTTGGTTGTTCTGCTGCGCATCACTTGCTGGCACACGGCGTGCAAAAACAGAAAAGTGTGTTTGTATAGCAAATACATAACTGCCTAGTGCCTTACATGTACTAAAATAAACCACTAAAACTTACACTCCCGTCATAAAATCAATAAAAATTGATATAACCTATAATAAAAATACATATAAATCAATAAATTGCTACAGCTATACAAATTTTCAATTTGCTAATTAAATATATGTATACACCTAGCATATATATTGCTGCAAACTGTCCGTCTACGGACAATCATACCCTTTTAGCTACAAAGAGAGCAATTTAATCAATAACATATAACCTATAAATAATATAATACATAACCAAAAATAACAATTAACCCTTCAAATTTCCAAAAACAAGGTATTACATCAACTTTTGCCATCAAACTTCAAGCCCAAAAGTGTTGTGCCAATATATGACGTGTGTGTGTGTGGGCAATTGTCCTGGTTTTTTGCACACTCATACAATCGCCAAAATAGTTGCTGTCGCGCAACTTGACACACGCACGCATACACACACTTATTACACATATATACATCTGTCAAAACATATACATATGTATATACTTTCTCATACATATCTACAACTCCTGTCAAAACACATATATAAACAAATATATATACCTACAACAATCACATACAAATACACATATATACACTACTTCCCCTTTTTTTTGACGTCCATATAAGTGACGCGCGCATAGAAACTTGACGAAGCTGAGATTAGGCGCAACCATAGCCAGTCGACTTTCTGGTTGGTGAATTGACTAAATTGGTCAACTTGGTGCGAAACCAGAAGCACACACTTACAAACAAATCACAACAAAGCGCCATTTAGTCGTTTCATCCACCCATCGCCATTTTGTGCAGTTTCCTACTCAAATAAACTCAACCTTTGCAAAAACCAACAGAGAGCTTTAGCTTTTTCACGCTCCCTTTGTAGGTTGCTCTTAATTTTTGCAAAGGTTGACACAACCACAATCAAAACTGGTGTTTATCGCCAATCAACTTAATGAATTGAAACTAAATACTTAAATTTATCAAAACAATTAAAAAAATGAAGCTTAATTAGGTATGCCGCCTTATTGCTACAATCATACATATACATATACTTTCCTATACTTACTTTATTACATCTTCAAATATACTTACCTATATTTACTCTATCACACCTTCATATTATATATATCTATACTTACCTTATCATACCTTCATATTACATACACTTACTTACCTTATCATATCCTCATACTTTAATATCTACGCCTTATAAATATAAATATCATCTCATACCGGTGTACCATCACCAATAACCATACTTTACTTACCTTCACACAAACTGCTGAAAATGATTGGTCTCCATATTGGCATTTGGAATGCCAATGGTCTGTCAAACAAAACTGACGGGCTAGAGCAATTTATAATACGTCATAATGTCGATTTGATGCTCATAAGCGAGACTCGCTTCAACTTCAACTCTCGTGTCCAAATCCCTGGATACTCTATCATAACGGCCAACTCACCCCAAGCTCACTTATGTATTGGTGGTGCAGCCATTCTAATCTCAAACCACATCGAATATCAAGCTCTTCCGGGCATATCACTGCCACAATTACACTGTGCTATCGTGCGCCTTCGTACAGATCTGGGTGGTGCCGACATTGCGTCCTGCTACTGGCCCCCCAATCACGAAGTCTTAGCAGACCACTATGTCTGCTTATTCAACCAATTGGGTGAAAACTTTCTGATTGGAGGGATTGGAATGCCAAGCATCGCCTCTGGGGCAACATGCGACGTTGTCCTCGTGGCTCGATCCTAGCAAACATTCTAATGGGCTTCAACAAATTTAACGTACTCACAACGGCTGAGCCAACACACTTCCCATCTAATAGCAATCGTCCGAGAGTACTCGACTTTGGCATCTATGCAGGTATCTTGAGTCATAGGCTTGCAATAAGTCGAGTCACAGAGCTCCATAGGGACCATTTGCCCTTGCTAGTCCAACTTAAAATCACCATCAACGGCCAAAGTCTATTGAATAATCCTAACCTAATTCATCGGCCACGCCCCCGCCGGCGAAGCCGTCACCGTCTACTCACTGAACGCTCAAATTTAGCGATTTTCCATCAAAAATTGGAATCATCAATCAATCTCAATATTGAGATATGACATCGATGACATGCTCGAGAATTTTATGTCAAAGCTACACATTGGAGCCGGTGCGTCAAATTCTCGATCAGCCATGGCATCCAATATACCCTCGCATCGAAACAAAACGCATCAATAACACTATCAATAACGAAAACAATAACAATGTCAATCCCGACTTATCGTCACCCACTCAACCATTACCCCCGTCCGCTTTTATCAGAACAGACAAACATTGCGAACTGATGCGTCTAAAACGCCGTCTCCGTAAACGCTGGACACGCACGTGCCAACTTGATCATTGGCTTGAATGGCAGCGGGTTGGCCGACATCTGGCCAACCAGCTCGAATTACAACGCCGTGATTACGTTGACTATGTGCTGAGCAATGCAGACCCTCAAAAGAAGGGTGCCTTCAATCTGTGGCATGCCACAAAATATTTAAAACGGCAACCTCATGCTCAACCCAGCGTTCGAAACCTCAACGGTCACTGGTGCCAGTCTGCCGAAGAGCAGGCTGAAGCATTTGCCGATGAGCTACAAGAACGCTTCACACCATTCAATTTTGCCCCATCAGGACAATGCGAACGTGTGAAGCGCACACTCAATCAACGAGTCAACTTATATGACAACACCCTAAATGCTAACAAACCTCAATATCCCACTCTATCATCACACATGCGCCATGTAACGCTATGCGAGCTAAATGCTTACATTGGGCAACTACAAATGCGTAAAGCACCGGGGCTTGATCAAATTGATAACTATTTGATCAGGTCCTTGCCCCAAAAAGCCAGACTTTTCTTATTGCTACTGTTTAATAGTATGCTCCGACTGCGGCACTTTCCATCTGCATGGAAATGCGCCGCCGTCCGGATGATATTGTAATGTGCGAAGTTTAGTTTAAAATAAATAGACATGCACGTCAGTGTAGTTTGAGTTCATGATTTATTCTCTTTCTTCTTTCAGGATAAAGTTCGTTCTTAGCCTAATGTACATATATGTTCTTATATATAAAGCCGCATAGCTGCGCTTATATCTTTATGTATTGCTTAGCGAGAGAGAGTCTTATGCACATGTGTATATATGTGTTTGTCATAAGTGGTCAGCGTGAGAATGCTGACCAAGCGTTTTGGGCCTAACTCGTAAGAGGGCGATCATATTACGCGCTCGCTTGGGTTGGTTTGTTTGTTTGTCTTAATTGCAACAATTTTTTGCTGCTATTTGCATGCTTACATAAAATGTTATGTACAGTATGCCTTCGCTATATGTAACTCATATGTGCATACTACATCTCCCTCCTTTTGAAAAATGACGTTATACAATGGAGTTATTTTACTTATTTAATTAGTTTCTTATTTATTTTTATTATTATTATATATTTTTTTTTTTTATATATATTTATTTTGTTGTTTTTTCTATATATTTTTTTTTTTTATATAGTATAAATTTTTGTGTATTAATCATAATTTTAAAACATTTTTTTTTTTTGTATAATTTTTTTTATCATGTATTTTTGCATGCTTGATTATGAATTAAAAATTTTAAATCTGTCCTTATGGACTGTTTGCGTTTATTCTTATTTCCGGAAATAACTATATTATCCCTATCTTCTATTTTTTCTACTCTATAGGGCCCTGTGTATTTAAAATCTAGTTTATGTCCTACTTCATTTTTTAATAAAACCTTATCTCCTATAGATAAATTTAATTCCTTACTATTTAAGTCATATAGCTCCTTATTTTTCATCTTATTTAATTCGAGCATATTTCTTGCTCTTTTGTATGCTACTTCTAATCTATACTTACTCTCCTTAGCATAATCATCTATGTTATATATTGGTTCTATGTTTGCTATGCTATTGAAGTACTTTGGTAGATTACTAGTCTTACCAAATACTAATTCATACGGACAATAATTATGTGCCGTAGAAGGGGTCGTATTAAAACAATAGACAAAGTATTGGAGCCATACGTCCCAATCAGTTTTATCAACTGATATATAAGATCGTATGTATTCGTTAAAAGTTCTGTGACTTCTTCCGACTGTTCCAACTGTCTGGTGATGATGTGCAGTTGATGTTATATTGTCTATTTTCATAAACTTGCACAAATCATTTATAATTGAATTCTTGTATTCTGTTCCCATGTCCGTAATGAACGTCTTCATTGGACCGTACTTTAGAATATAAGATTGGAATATACCTTTGGCTACTGTACTAGCGTTTTTGTTTGGTATTGGTATCGCGACTAGGTATTTAGTCAAGTCACAAATTAATGTGATTGCGTACTCATTACCATTATCAGATTTGGGTAGCGGACCAATTGTGTCCACTATAACCCTATCGAACGCATGTACAGGTGTATCAGTTATATTTAATGGGGTCTTACTATGCTTAGTTATTTTAGCTTTCTGGCATTTGTGACATTTACGTATGTACTCAGTAATATCTCGAGTCATACCTTTCCAAAAGTAATGTCGTTTGACCTTGGCCAAGGTTTTTGTAATGCCAGTATGACCTCCTTGTATTGGGTCGTCATGTAGTGTAGACAATATAGCTTCTTTTTCTTTATTATTTGTTATTGTGGTCACCGGGTTGAGTAGCGCTACCCTTAATTTAGTCAATATTTTATTGCCCATATTTTTGAAATTATCTATTGAAATTGTATCAAAGATATTTTCCCACGGTGCCATTTTCAATTGGTTTATTTTCAATATACCGGCTTCATTTTCGAGCCTTGGGAATAGTTGACCTAAGTCAATATTTCCATTTGTATATAGATCACCAATGTCAATTCTTGCAATAATTTTCTTGCCATGTTTAAAGAAACATAGCGTATCTTTTATATGCAAGGACACTACTTTGCGTACCTCGTCATTGTTAATGACTTCGTATACGTTGGGCTGTGAAGCTTTTTCTGTAGATTGCCTTGGCAATTCTACCTGATATTTTCCTGCGTAGGAATTTTGTCTACTTTGATATCTTGTAGTGACTTTGTGGATTGTCCCTGTTATTTCTTGTAGCTGTTTGATGGTTATTCTTGATAACGCATCGGCTACGAAATTATCTTTACCCTTCAGATATTCTACCGTAAAATTATATTCCTCTAATTCAAGCCTCATACGTGTTAATTTTGAACCGTGAAATGGTTACCATAAATATATGGTCGGAAATGCCTTATTGCCCAATGAATAGCCGCTAATTCTTGCTCAGTAGTACTCTTGTTACTTTCTCCTTAAGTAAAGGATCTTGATGCGTATGCAATTGAAAGTTGGAGTCCATTATGGTTTTGAGTTAAAACCGCTCCACACGCTTGCTTACTTGCATCAGTTATTATGCAGAATTCTTTAGCGAAATCTGGATATTGTAACAAGGTTGGGTTTATAAGAGCCGTTTTGAGGTGATCGAAGGCATTCTGGCATTCAGATGTCCATTCGAACTTAACGTCTTTTTTACATAATCTTGTTATGTGACGTGAATAGTCGGCAAAATTTTTAATAAAGCGCCTATAGTAATTGCAAAATGCAACGAATCGTCTAGCGCTGTCCGCATCATGTGGGACTGGGTAGTTCTTTATGACGTCGTATTTTTTGTCGTCTGGCAAGATTCCTTTATCAGTGCATTTATGTCCCAAAAATGTGACTTCATGCATGAAAAATGAACATTTTTCTGGATGTAGTTTCAGGTTGAATTTCCTACATTTGTCAAAAACTTCAGTTAAGTTTTTGACCATATGTTTTTCGGAACAACCGATTACTATCAGATCATCCATATAAAGGAAAGCCTGAGATGGTTCGAGACCAGAAAATGCTGTTGTCATCATTCTTTAAAAGGAGTTTGGGGCTATTTTCAAGCCAAATGGTAATCGCGTAAAGCGATACGAGCCATTGCTCGTTGAAAATGACGTTATATCTCTAGAACTTTTATCGAGTTCGATTTGGTGAAAGCCAGACATTAAGTCTAGGCATGAAAAATATTTTGCTCTACCTAGCTGATCTAGAATATCATCAATTCTCGGTAGCGGAAATTTATCGGACAATAGCTTTTTATTAATTTGACGATAGTCAATTACTAATCGCCATTTCTTCTTGTCAGAGTCCGGAAGGCACTTCTTCGGAACTAATAAAAGTGGGCTATTATACTCTGAGGCTGATGGTTCGACTATTTTGTCGTCTATTAATTTTTACACTTGGGCTTGAATTTCTTGTACTTGGCTGTGAGGACTTCTATAATTTTTTATGTATACGGGCTCATCATCCTTCAATCTAAGCTTTTGCTTGTAAAAATTATTAGTTGTTATCGATTCGGATTCTAGTCCGAATATGTCGGTATATCTGGTGCATAAATCTTTTAATTGATTTTTAAATAAAGGTGAAAAGTTTTTGATTAATTTTTCCATAACGAAGTTGTCTCTTCCTTCGTTGGTTTCTTTTACTATATCATAATTGATCAAAGTTTCATATTTTATTTTATTTAAGTTTACTATCTTATTGGCATTTGTTGTATTTATAATACGGACATATGTATTTTTGTGATTGGATATCGTGTTTGCGATGTAAATTCCTTCATCAATTTCTTGATTTAATATAAGAATTTGATTTTGTATTGAGGGAATTTGTATTTCACGGACAACTTCGGAACGAGCTGGGAGTACTGTGGCATTATTGTCACAAGTATGAAGTATTTGTAATCGAATTGGATAATTTAAGTTGTTTGGGCGAAGAATAAGTGAGTCGCCACTTTGAGTGAAATCTAGTTGGCAATTATATTGTTTTATAAAATCTATGCCTAGTATGCCATCACTCGGTATTTGAAAATTTTGTTCGACTAAATGAAAGTTATGTGGAATTATATATTTGCCT
Organism: Drosophila borealis; assembly: GCA_035045885.1. Classification (NCBI taxonomy): domain Eukaryota; kingdom Metazoa; phylum Arthropoda; class Insecta; order Diptera; family Drosophilidae; genus Drosophila; species Drosophila borealis. Next base: position 41,817 of record JAWNOR010000415.1, on the reverse strand, counting down.
GTAGTGAGTTCTATAAAGGCTAAGCCTTTTGAAGGAATTATGCCTTCGCCAATACCCGATATTTGGGTAGTAATTGTTTCGTTTACATTGTCGAATATATCTATATTTTCTTTTAATATGGATATATCTGCACCAGTATCTACTAACAGTGTAATTGATTTACCTGTTCTTTCATTCTTAATTTTTACAAATATGCTAAGATTAAGGTTGATGGTTTTTATTGAGCCATTTATTGGCTCTGAACATCTGAGGGGGTCTGTTGGTTTTCCGAGTTACCTTGAGTTACTCGGACATTACCTCTATTGTTACTGTTCTGGTTTTGGTAGCCACCTCGGTTTGAATTGTTTCTACCTCGGTTGCCACCTCGGTAATTTCCTCTGAAATTACCCCTATTGTTGTTATTGCCATTATAGTGGAAATTACTATTGCCGCGGCTATTGCCTCTACCTCTTTGGTTGTTACGGCTGTAATTTCCACGATCGTTTCTGCCTTTGTAGTACAATATTATACTTGGGCTTCCAGTCATTTCAGTGCTGCATTGGATATATTTACCCATAGCATCATTTAAATTGCTGAAATTGCCTGCTTCTAATATTATGCGAAGCTTTTCGTATTCGCAATTCTTTGTCATGGCAGATATTGTTTCTTTAGTAGAAAATTTCTCTGCGTTATCAAAGTCTAGTCCATCGTCAATATAGGCTGCTTCCAGTTGCTTACGCAAACTGTCAATTTCAGCTGTATATTGCGAGGCTGACTTGCCTTTCTGCTTTATGTTAAGCGACTTAGCTTTGATAACGTCAGTTGACTCGCCTTTGATATTGGTATTTAATTTATATATGACAACACCCTAAATGCTAACAAACCTCAATATCCCACTCTATCATCACACATGCGCCATGTAACGCTATGCGAGCTAAATGCTTACATTGGGCAACTACAAATGCGTAAAGCACCGGGGCTTGATCAAATTGATAACTATTTGATCAGGTCCTTGCCCCAAAAAGCCAGACTTTTCTTATTGCTACTGCTCAATAGTATGCTCCGACTGCGGCACTTTCCATCTGCATGAAAATGCGCCGCCGTCCGGATGATATTGTAATGTGCGAAGTTTAGTTTAAAATAAATAGACATGCACGTCAGTGTAGTTTGAGTTCATGATTTATTCTCTTTCTTCTTTCAGGATAAAGTTCGTTCTTAGCCTAATGTACATATATGTTCTTATATATAAAGCCGCATAGCTGCGCTTATATCTTTATGTATTGCTTAGCGAGAGAGAGTCTTATGCACATGTGTATATATGTGTTTGTCATAAGTGGTCAGCGTGAGAATGCTGACCAAGCGTTTTGGGCCTAACTCGTAAGAGGGCGATCATATTACGCGCTCGCTTGGGTTGGTTTGTTTGTTTGTCTTAATTGCAACAATTTGTTGCTGCTATTTGCATGCTTACATAAAATGTTATGTACAGTATGCCTTCGCTATATGTAACTCATATGTGCATACTACATCTCCCTCCTTTTGAAAAATGACGTTATACAATGGAGTTATTTTACTTATTTAATTAGTTTCTTATTTATTTTTATTATTATTATATATTTTTTTTGTTTATATATATTTATTTTGTTGTTTTTTCTATATATTTTTTTTTTTATATAGTATAAATTTTTGTGTATTAATCATAAATTTAAAACATTTTTTTTTTTTTTTGTATAATTTTTTTTTTTATCATGTATTTTTGCATGCTTGATTATGAATTAAAAATTTTAAATCTGTCCTTATGGACTGTTTGCGTTTATTCTTATTTCCGGAAATAACTATATTATCCCTATCTTCTATTTTTTCTACTCTATAGGGCCCTGTGTATTTAAAATCTAGTTTATGTCCTACTTCATTTTTTAATAAAACCTTATCTCCTATAGATAAATTTAATTCCTTACTATTTAAGTCATATAGCTCCTTATTTTTCATCTTATTTAATTCGAGCATATTTCTTGCTCTTTTGTATGCTACTTCTAATCTATACTTACTCTCCTTAGCATAATCATCTATGTTATATATTGGTTCTATGTTTGCTATGCTATTGAAGTACTTTGGTAGATTACTAGTCTTACCAAATACTAATTCATACGGACAATAATTATGTGCCGTAGAAGGGGTCGTATTAAAACAATAGACAAAGTATTGGAGCCATACGTCCCAATCAGTTTTATCAACTGATATATAAGATCGTATGTATTCGTTAAAAGTTCTGTGACTTCTTTCGACTGTTCCAACTGTCTGGTGATGATGTGCAGTTGATGTTATGTTGTCTATTTTCATAAACTTGCACAAATCATTTATAATTGAATTCTTGTATTCTGTTCCCATGTCCGTAATGAACGTCTTCATTGGACCGTACTTTAGAATATAAGATTGGAATATACCTTTGGCTACTGTACTAGCGTTTTTGTTTGGTATTGGTATCGCGACTAGGTATTTAGTCAAGTCACAAATTAATGTGATTGCGTACTCATTACCAATATCAGATTTGGGTAGCGGACCAATTGTGTCCACTATAACCCTATCGAACGCATGTACAGGTGTATCAGTTATAATTAATGGGGTCTTACTATGCTTAGTTATTTTAGCTTTCTGGCATTTGTGACATTTACGTATGTACTCAGTAATATCTCGAGTCATACCTTTCCAAAAGTAATGTCGTTTGACCTTGGCCAAGGTTTTTGTAATGCCAGTATGACCTCCTTGTATTGGGTCGTCATGTAGTGTAGACAATATAGCTTCTTTTTCTTTATTATTTGTTATTGTGGTCACCGGGTTGAGTAGCGCTACCCTTAATTTAGTCAATATTTTATTGCCCATATTTTTGAAATTATCTATTGAAATTGTATCAAAGATATTTTCCCACGGTGCCATTTTCAATTGGTTTATTTTCAATATACCGGCTTCATTTTCGAGCCTTGGGAATAGTTGACCTAAGTCAATATTTCCATTTGTATATAGATCACCAATGTCAATTCTTGCAATAATTTTCTTGCCATGTTTAAAGAAACATAGCGTATCTTTTATATGCAAGGACACTACTTTGCGTACCTCGTCATTGTTAATGACTTCGTATACGTTGGGCTGTGAAGCTTTTTCTGTAGATTGCCTTGGCAATTCTACCTGATATTTTCCTGCGTAGGAATTTTGTCTACTTTGATATCTTGTAGTGACTTTGTGGATTGTCCCTGTTATTTCTTGTAGCTGTTTGATGGTTATTCTTGATAACGCATCGGCTACGAAATTATCTTTACCCTTCAGATATTCTACCGTAAAATTATATTCCTCTAATTCAAGCCTCATACGTGTTAATTTTGAACCGTGAAATGGTTACCATAAATATATGGTCGGAAATGCCTTATTGCCCAATGAATAGCCGCTAATTCTTGCTCAGTAGTACTCTTGTTACTTTCTCCTTTAGTAAAGGATCTTGATGCGTATGCAATTGAAAGTTGGAGTCCATTATGGTTTTGAGTTAAAACCGCTCCACACACTTGCTTACTTGCATCAGTTATTATGCAGAATTCTTTAGCGAAATCTGGATATTGTAACAAGGTTGGGTTTATAAGAGCCGTTTTGAGGTGATCGAAGGCATTCTGGCATTCAGATGTCCATTCGAACTTAACGTCTTTTTTACATAATCTTGTTATGTGACGTGAATAGTCGGCAAAATTTTTAATAAAGCGCCTATAGTAATTGCAAAATGCAACGAATCGTCTAGCGCTGTCCGCATCATGTGGGACTGGGTAGTTCTTTATGACGTCGTATTTTTTGTCGTCTGGCAAGATTCCTTTATCAGTGCATTTATGTCCCAAAAATGTGACTTCATGCATGAAAAATGAACATTTTTCTGGATGTAGTTTCAGGTTGAATTTCCTACATTTGTTTTTCGGAACAACCGATTACTATCAGATCATCCATATAAAGGAAAGCCTGAGATGGTTCGAGACCAGAAAATGCTGTTGTCATCATTCTTTAAAAGGAGTTTGGGGCTATTTTCAAGCCAAATGGTAATCGCGTAAAGCGATACGAGCCATTGCTCGTTGAAAATGACGTTATATCTCTAGAACTTTTATCGAGTTCGATTTGGTGAAAGCCAGACATTAAGTCTAGGCATGAAAAATATTTTGCTCTACCTAGCTGATCTAGAATATCATCAATTCTCGGTAGCGGAAATTTATCGGACAATAGCTTTTTATTAATTTGACGATAGTCAATTACTATTCGCCATTTCTTCTTGTCAGAGTCCGGAAGGCACTTCTTCGGAACTAATAAAAGTGGGCTATTATACTCTGAGGCTGATGGTTCGACTATTTTGTCGTCTATTAATTTTTGCACTTGGGCTTGAATTTCTTGTACTTGGCTGTGAGGACTTCTATAATTTTTTATGTATACGGGCTCATCATCCTTCAATCTAAGCTTTTGCTTGTAAAAATTATTTGTTGTTATCGATTCGGTTTCTAGTCCGAATATGTCGGTATATCTGGTGCATAAATCTTTTAATTGATTTTTAAATAAAGGTGAAAAGTTTTTGATTAATTTTTCCATAACGAAGTTGTCTCTTCCTTCGTTGGTTTCTTTTACTATATCATAATTGATCAAAGTTTCATATTTTATTTTATTTAAGTTTACTATCTTATTGGCATTTGTTGTATTTATAATACGGACATATGTATTTTTGTGATTGGATATCGTGTTTGCGATGTAAATTCCTTCATCAATTTCTTGATTTAATATAAGAATTTGATTTTGTATTGAGGGAATTTGTATTTCACGGACAACTTCGGAACGAGCTGGGAGTACTGTGGCATTATTGTCACAAGTATGAAGTATTTGTAATCGAATTGGATAATTTAAGTTGTTTGGGCGAAGAATAAGTGAGTCGCCACTTTGGGTGAAATCTAGTTGGCAATTATATTGTTTTATAAAATCTATGCCTAGTATGCCATCACTCGGTATTTGAAAATTTTGTTCGACTAAATGAAAGTTATGTGGATTATATATTTGCCTGTAGTGAGTTCTATAAAGGCTAAGCCTTTTGAAGGAATTATGCCTTCGCCAATACCCGATATTTGGGTAGTAATTGTTTCGTTTACATTGTCGAATATATCTATATTTTCTTTTAATATGGATATATCTGCACCAGTATCTACTAACAGTGTAATTGATTTACCTGTTCTTTCATTCTTAATTTTTACAAATATGCTAAGATTAAGGTTGATGGTTTTTATTGAGCCATTTATTGGCTCTGAACATCTGAGGGGGTCTGTTGGTTTTCCGAGTTACCTTGAGTTACTCGGACATTACCTCTATTGTTACTGTTCTGGTTTTGGTAGCCACCTCGGTTTGAATTGTTTCTACCTCGGTTGCCACCTCGGTAATTTCCTCTGAAATTACCCCTATTGTTGTTATTGCCATTATAGTGGAAATTACTATTGCCGCGGCTATTGCCTCTACCTCTTTGGTTGTTACGGCTGTAATTTCCACGATCGTTTCTGCCTTTGTAGTACAATATTATACTTGGGCTTCCAGTCATTTCAGTGCTGCATTGGATATATTTACCCATAGCATCATTTAAATTGCTGAAATTGCCTGCTTCTAATATTATGCGAAGCTTTTCGTATTCGCAATTCTTTGTCATGGCAGATATTGTTTCTTTAGTAGAAAATTTCTCTGCGTTATCAAAGTCTAGTCCATCGTCAATATAGGCTGCTTCCAGTTGCTTACGCAAACTGTCAATTTCAGCTGTATATTGCGAGGCTGACTTGCCTTTCTGCTTTATGTTAAGCGACTTAGCTTTGATAACGTCAGTTGACTCGCCTTTGATATTGGTATTTAATTAATTTATAATACCAATAATGGACGTTTCATTTTGTACTTTGTACAAAATTGGGCCAATTATTTTAGACTTTATGACTTCTACGGCTAAGTCTTCTTGTGTACCTTTAGTACGATCGACTAGTCTTAAAGCCGTTAGAAATCTGGCCAGTGATAGCTTTTTGCCATCAAATTCCGGAATTGTAGACGATACCTGTCTTACATATTCGCGGTCTAAGGCCACTTAATTTACTGCCATGTTTGGTTCTGTTAATTCAAGTGGCTCAATGTCGCTATCAGCTTCAATATCAGGGTCACTATTTAGTGTTGGCTTAGACTCATGCAGTTCTTCTAGTTGATCTGGTTCAAAAGTTGCCATTAATTTTAAATCTGTTGGATATCTATTACTATGTTGTGCCTAGTGCTGATATTCGACATTCTAGTCCCAAGTGATTTGATTATTTTCTTACATTGATTTACGTGCTGCTCTGTAAGCCTATTTTCTTTACTTAAGTAAAGTTGAACTATGTTATTATAGTTTAGCACTAATATGTTTATGTGGTGAATTAGCGTTTCAACCTTTATAGGTGCGTTCTTATTAACACACTTATAAGATTTTTCGAATTTATCTTTGAAATTATTTATTTTTTTCGCTAATTCACTCCATTCCATAGTTGTCTATTTATGAAGTTTTACCATTATAATTGGGCACTCGCCGACCACTGGATGGTCTTCAACTATTTCTTTAATGCCAACATATGGCAGTGTATTTAAAATTATGCCTTTTATCTTATTGTTATAGAATAGTAGTTGGCTGAACATGGTATTATATGTAGTCATGTATTCGTTTTCGAACTCATATATAGTTATATAATCTTTGTTATTGTGCAGAATATTCAATGCACGAATTCTAAAGTCTGGGTCGCTATTATATATTGCTTCTAAATATACTTCTATCGCAAACTTATTAATAGGCATTTCTGGTAATAAGAATATATATATATTTCTCGAAATTTCATTTTATTTATTTATTGAAATTTTATTTATTTATTTTATTTTGTCGCTTATCATTGTTCAAGAAAAAAAATTAGATTTTATCCAGGTCATTTGCGTGACTCTGGTATCTCTTTTTTATGCATTTATTATGATACGTATATAATTTGTACAATAGATGTCCTACTTATATGACAAATATCATAACGACAAAAATTATTATCAATTTTACATCTGTGTTGCTGACCTCAACTTTATTTATTACGTTAGCCGTCGAGTCAACAGTCTTAACGTCTACCAAACCCATATTTGGGGTTGTTATTCTTAATATATACTTGGGTCCTTGATTTATATATGAACTTATAGTTTTGTTAACGCTATTCATTAACTTTATAAGGTTTGTATTTTGAGTTTACATTTTAAATTTTTTTTCATTTTGTATTTACGCCCGTGGGCGGAGTGAAATTTAATATTAATTCGGTTTTTACTGAATGTACATTTTGTCCTGCCTAGTATTTATTTATTTATTTATATGTGGTCGACAAAACGAGTGTCTTCCAATTATTCAACACATTATAAATACAATTAGAAAAATTAAATGCTAAAAGCCTAGATAGAGAACACAAATTTCAAATAGCATCACCGACCGATGGAGGTGTTTTATTTGCCAGTCCGGCCAGCTGTGCCCCTTTTCACAGCTAATTTTGTCAGTGACGCTATTAGAGCCTACATCTAAAAAGAAGGGTGTAATTAGGAAAAAGTGTTCTTACGTAAAATTAAAAATAATGTTAATTTGCTATATTATTTAAGAATATACCATAAATAGGAGAAAAGAAAGGAGGAAGATTGTTAATAAAGTATAGAACTGTATGCTAGATATGCAGAGTGTTAATTGTATAGAATAAAGAGATAGTATTGGGAAAGTAACGGGAAATCACCGACCCGGTGGGGGAAAATTTTCAGCCAGTCCGGCTAGCCATGCCCCTGCTCATAGCTGGGAATGGTCAGTGACTTCCCGAAGGTATCCTGAAAGCAACGATTTTATTAGGGGTAGAGAAAGTTCGGTAGAGAAAACGTGATGCAAACTATTGTAATTTTTACATAACACGCGAAAAGAATTGTGCATAGCGTAGTCTGTTGTGCACGTCGATAGGAATAAGGGGCGGTAATTTCTGGTTGGTCTAGCCGGAACAGAGAATTGAAGACGCCCTAACAGAAAAAGGAGAATCGATATCGCCAATAACCAACTTATGTAGAAAGACAACACCGAGAATTGTCCTACGGTTGGTTAACGACGGAAGATTAAGAAGAAGCAGCCTGCTGGAATAGGATGGCAATTGAAGATTAGGGTCCCAATTTAAACCTCGTAAGGCACAAGACAGAAATTGCTTCTGAACAGATTCAATACGATCCTGGCTATTGTTATACTGCGGAGACCAGATGCAAGAGCAGTATTCAAGGATAGGGCGAACAAGAGAGATGTACAGAAGTTTCGTTATAAAAGGATCGTTAAACTCTTTAGACCATCGTTTAATGAATCCAAGTACACCTTTTGCCTCATTAACGATGGTATCTAAGTGAAGATTGAAACAGAGTTTAGAATCAAAAAGAACGCCTAGATCCTTAACTGTTAGTATACGTTGCAATGGGGTATTGTCGATGGTATAACTGACAAGATAAGGTGTAGTACGATAAAATGTCATAAACATACACTTTGAACAATTCAGATGCAATTGATTGGCCGAGCACCAAAGTTGCATAGCGTTCAAATCGTCTTGAAGACGAGAATAATGTAGGGGATTGGTGTATGATAGAATAAGTTTCACGTCGTCCGCATACATGAGTACTCGGGCATGGGATATAACAGAGGGAAGATCATTTATAAAAAGAGTAAAGAGTAAAGGTCCAAGATGACTACCTTGAGGAACACCAGAAGTAACGTGAACCTGTTTAGAGGTAGTCAGCCTCAGAATTACTCTTTGGGTCCTACCTTTTAAATAAGAACTAATCCAAAGCAAAAGAGACGGAGGAAACCCTATTCGGTCAAATTTAAAAAGTAAAATGTCATGGTGCACGGAGTCAAACGCCTTACTGAAGTCAGTGTATATGACATCAGTTTGCATTTTCGAAAGGAAAGCATCATTTACCAAGGAAGTAAATTCTAGCAGATTGGTCGTTGTTGACCGATTCTTTACGAATCCATGTTGAACAGGGGAAACAACTGATTTGCAGAAATGCTGCAAATTCGAAGTGATTATTTTTTCAAATAATTTAGGAATCGCGGACAGTTTTGCAATGCCCCTGTAATTTATATCAGACTTTCCACCTTTCTTGTGGAGAGGAATGATATAAGATTCTTTCCAAAGAGATGGAAAGACAGAAGATTCAAGGGATAGATTAAAAAGCTTTAGCAATGGATAAACAAGGGAAGAACTACACTCCTTGAGTAGACAACTAGGGAATTTGTCAGGCCCAGGAGAGAAAGAAGATTTTAAAGAATTTATAGCTAAAAGGAGAGAGAAATGGGAAATAACAGGGGGAGGTATAGAACTAGAGGAAGTAATAGTATAAGGGTAAGAATTATTATTAGGACTTTACGGGCCAAACGTCTTGCCGGTCGACTCAATTGTCGTCGGGCATTACAATAGTTTTACAAATATTTTAATAATAATTATAATTATATTTTTTTTTGCTGTGCGCCCTCTGTGGCGCTGTCGGTCAGTTCACCCTTGGTGTTTTCCAGCGTTGGTACAAGGGGCGGTCTGCCTCTCGTACTTCTTCTTGTTCCAGCGTTGGTACAAGGGGCGGTTTGCCTCTCGTACTAGTTTTTACTCGTTGGTGGCCGCTGACATGTACCCAGGCAATGTTGGCTGTATAGCGGTCCCTCGCAGTCTGCTGGGCATTCACGTTGCCTTCTCGGGATCGGTTGTGGCTGTGGTCGATGTGTGTCTGGATTAATAAGTTTTTCCTCTGAGGGACAGAGGGGCTCTTTACTTTGTTTAACGACTCAAGATGTTTGAGTTCGTCATGTAGCTTGACTGCAGTTTCCCAAGGTATTGGGTTTTGGGACTTATATAAGAGGCTTACGATCTCAGACTTTCTTTGCCTGATCCGCTCTTTAATGCCACTGCGCCTTTTTAGCTTTAAAGTATTGTTAGAGCTCATGCCCCCTGTACTCACTCAGTTAATTTTTGATTCGCCAGGGTGTGTGTCTCGTTCCAGATGCTTCGTTGTTTCAGTTGTTGCTGTTGTTGTTGTTGGCACTCCAGTCACATGTCACTTTTTTCCATTACGTTTTAAGTTACGTTGCGTGACTCTGTCACAGTCGCCATGTAATGTGCGAAGTTTAGTTTAAAATAAATAGACATGCACGTCAGTGCAGTTTGAGTTCATGATTTATTCTCTTTCTTCTTTCAACATAAAGTTCGTTCTTAGCCTAATGTACATATATGTTCTTATATATAAAGCCGCATAGCTGCGCTTATATCTTTATGTATTGCTTAGCGAGATAGAGTCTTATGCACATGTGTATATATGTGTTTGTCATAAGTGGTCAGCGTGAGAATGCTGACCAAGCGTTTTGGGCCTAACTCGTAAAAGGGCGATCATATTACGCGCTCGCTTGGGTTGGTTTGTTTGTTTGTCTTAATTGCAACAATGTGTTGCTGCTATTTGCATGCTTACATAAAATGTTATGTACAGTATGCCTTCGCTATATGTAACTCATATGTGCATACTACAATATTGAAAAGTGGCAATCGGTCAGCTGCAAACCTCAACTCTTACCGGCCAATAAGCCTATTATCTACGATCTCGAAATTATTTGAGAAAGTGATATATGAGCGGCTAAATGACGAGTTACAATCTCCCTTAGAGAGCGAATCTGAATTAGAGTGTTCCAGAGTGATCCCGAACCATCACCATCGTGTCTGGCATTATTGTTTACTATTCAAACTGCGCACACACATGAGTGAGCCCCTCTATCAATTACTCAAATCATTCCTATCAAATCGTAGTTTCTGTGTATTAAGCACCAATCCGACAGCAAATGGCAACAGAGGTCCCGACGCCAGCCACTCGACAGTACGACCAATGGAGGCCGGTGTGCCGCAGGGCAGCATGCTGGCACCACTGTTATTCAACATATTCGTCTCAGACATGCCATGCATTGCTACTCACCTACAACATGTCTTCCAACCGCCGCCCGGTCAAACAATAATCAGTATAAATGGTCTAACAGCCACCTACGCCGATGACACAGCATTCTTATGCAGTGCCATGAACGCTGTGGTGGCCACCACCATTCTGCAGGGTCATATGCATCGATTTGCCAAATAGGCCAATAACTGGAACATTAATATCAATGACAACAAATCGGTGCATATCATCTACACCCTAAAACGCCAGGTTGCCAATGCTGGCAGCCTAACCACACAACTAACAATAAACAACAATATCATACCAGCCAAGAGCCATGTCAAATATCTGGGTCTGAATTTGGACAAAAAGTTAAATTGTGCACGTCATGCCCCCAATTGTGCGCAAAAAACTGTTCAAATACAAATGGCTACTATCTGCCAGCCAATCCAGATTATCATTAAAAATAAATTACTTATTTATCGACAGATCATAGCCGCCACTTGGAACTACGGCATTGAACTCTATGGCTGTGCAGCTGACACGCATTTGCGCCGTCTACAAACTGCACAGTCGCGAGCTCTCCGCCTCATTAGCGGTGCACCATATTATATTACAAATCGCACACTGCACCGTGTAATGAAAGTGCCATCAATATGGGACCAGCTTAATCTAAACGCCAGTCGGCATAACGACCGACTGGAAAAACACACTAACAAAATGGCAAGTACGCTATTGCTTTCAGGTGGACACCGAGCCCAACGCCGTCTCCGACGTATCTGGCCAGGCATTGAATTAATTCAACGCCAAGCGCCCGCCAACCTTTTTTAAATAATTATACTAATGATCAAAAAAGTGACACCCTACATGGGACACACATTCACCCACGAAACCTACCTTTTCCAAACATCATAAATAAACATTTAGTTTAGGTAACTCACTCACCTCACTCCATGGCGATCCCATGAGAAGCAGTTGCCACATGGATTCATAATAGCGACAAATATATTTTGCCGCAGTTATTTTGATGACAGCCGCTGAAAGAACAGAAGCAGCAGCAGAAGAAAAATCAGAGGCTAAAGCAGCAGCAGAAGCAACGGTAGCAGACAAAAACGAAACAGCAGCAGAATGCAACAGCTACATCAACATCAACTATAAGCACGCCCAAATAACCATAAAAATACAATCAAATCAGAAATTACACATGTAATATACACAAATCACACACATACTAGATATAATACAAACTCCCACGCACACACTAATCAGCTGTAATACACACACTCACAATACTCACATAAGCTATAATACACCTATTAGATAAAATACACACATATACTCTCACACTTGCATACACATATGCTCACACTCGAATCACAACAAAAACTAAAATACTACTCACTCAATCAAAAAATGACAATGCACTCTCAGCTAACGTCATATACACCCGATTCCCCTCCCCACCCCATACATCATAGTGCCGATTTGCTTGGCGGCAACCTAAATACTGCCGCGAGAGAAGGCATTTTCCAAACGGCCAGCCGCCTAGCGACAAATATATACATATATATGGGTATTTAACCCCTTTTAATCCCTCCAAAACTATTGATAACGCAGCGGCGATGTCAGTGTGTCAAAATTGCATAGTCTACGAATGATGACAACAGTATCAATTTTGCCAAAAACTATTTAATACGCTGAGTACATCTTGAGACAAATAGCACTCACACACACAAATCCGCCCGCATCAATACATTCATACATATCACAACAAATTTACATCTCATAACATTCTAGCAAATATAAACAATTAATTTCTCTCAAACATACACTCTTACAAAAAAGAAACTCTATCAAAACTGCTGGCTTATGGCGAACTAGTTTTGCCGATGCCGCACTTTCACCCTAAATTATATATTACACTAGACAATAATCATAACATCCTTAACAAAAACTTCACCACATCAAGCCCATACAAAATAATATGGAGCATTCACTTGAAGGTGTGTGCAATTGCGACAAATGATTTATTCACTGAGTCAGTTCGGCCACTTAATACACATATGTATACTCATTTGTCTATACTGCGCACACACACATTCTCTTCACAACTTATGCCAAATTACACACAACCACCACAAAATATAACTTTGTAACACTTTCAAATCAAAATCTCATGCACACATATACACATAAAAATTGTTTAGCTTAAGAAATACTTCTTTAAGAAATCCAAATTTATAACGTTATGCACAAATAGTAATATATAATTTTAAATTCAATAAACTCTGGAGGGGGGATTGGTTCGGTGTGTGACGGGTGGAAGACGGATACTTCGCACCGCTGCACGATAGTGGCCTGTGTGTGGTTGTGTATACCCGTGATGGTCGTGAGCGGTGTCGAGCATGAGCTAGTAGGCACCTTTAATGCTGCCTCGCCATGTCTCGAGCCCTCCAGGCCACCACGACCATGCATACTCTAACACTCGTTCGCTCTCTGTGTGATGCGAATGCTCGATGCTCGGTACTCGGTACTCTGTACTCGATGCTCGGTGTCCTGGGTCCCGATTCCCATTCGTCTCATCCGATCCGGTCTCCTGCTCAACCTAAAACAGAAAAAAATCAGTCTCTTTTTGATGCCTGAAGTGAACGAACATAGTATATAGGGACACGATTGCAAAGTGCAAATTGCAATACATATCCCTCGGTTTTTCATTCGGTTTTTCACTCGCTCAATACAGTGGCTTTTTTGTACATGTATATAGTGCACGTGGCCTTCAGTGAATTTTGCGCAAAGTGTCGCCACGTGGACAATCTAGAATTTTCGTTTTGGTTGTTCTGCTGCGCATCAGTTGCTGGCACACGGCGTGCAAAAACACAAAAGTGTGTTTGTATAGCAAATACATAACCTCCTAGTGCCTTACATGTACTAAAATAAACCACTAAAACTTACACTCCCGTCATAAAATCAATAAAAATTGATATAACCTTTAAATACATATACATCAATAAATTGCTACAGCTATACAAATTTTCAGTTTGCTAATTAAATATATGTATACACCTAGCATATATATTGCTGCAAACTGTCCGTCTACGGACAATCATACCCTTTTAGCTACAAAGAGAGCAATTTAATCAAAAACATATTACCTATAAATAATATAATACATAACCAAAAATAACAATTAACCCTTCAAATCTCCAAAAACAAGGTATCACATCAACTTTTGCCATAAAACTTCAAGCCCAAAAGGTGACCAAACAAATTCATCAAAAAACTTCTAGCAATTTCCAGCAAAAGTGTTGTGCCAATATATGACGTGTGTGTGTGTGGGCAATTGTCCTGGTTTTTTGCACACTCATACAATCGCCAAAATAGTTGCTGTCGCGCAACTTGACACACACACGCATACACACACTTATTACATTCCGTAAATTACACATATATACCTTTGTCAAAACGTATACATATATACTTTCTCATACATATATACAACTCCTGTCAAAACACATATATAAACAAATATATATACCTACAACAATCACATACAAATACACATATATACACTACTTCCCCTTTTTTTTTTAGACGTCCATATAAGTGACGCGCGCATAGAAACTTGACAAATCTGAGAGCAGCCGCAACCATAGCCAGTCGACTTTCTGGTTGGTGAATTGACTAAATTGGTCAAACAAATCACAACAAAGCGCCATTTAGTCGTTTCATCCACCCATCGCCATTTTGTGCAGTTTCCTACTCAAATAAACTCAACCTTTGCAAAAACCAACAAAGAGCTTAAGCTTTTTCACGCTCCCTTTGTAGGTTGCTCTTAATTTTTGGAAAGGTTGACACAGTCAAAACTGGTGTGTCGTCACCAATAAACTTAATAAATTAAAACTAAATACTTACCTTTATCAAAACTATTAAAAAATTGAAGCTTAATTAGGTGTGCCGCCACCAACAATTATTAAGCTACAATCATACATATACATATACTTACCTATACTTACTTTATCACATCTTCATATATACTTACCTATACTTACCTTATCACACCTTCATATTATATATATCTATACTTACCTTATCATACCTTCATATTACATACACTTACTTACCTTATCATATCCTCATACTTTAATATCTACGCCCTATAAATATAAATATCATCTCATACCGGTGTACCATCACCAATAACCATACTTTACTTACCTTCACACAAACTGCTGAAAATGATTGGTCTCCATATTGGCATTTGGAATGCCAATGGTCTGTCAAACAAAACTGACGAGCTAGAGCAATTTATAATACGTCATAATGTCGATTTGATGCTCATAAGCGAGACTCGCTTCAACTTCAACTCTCGTATCCAAATCCCTGGATACTCTATCATAACGGCCAACTCACCCCAAGCTCACTTATGTATTGGTGGTGCAGTCATTCTAATCTCTAACCACATCGAATATCAAGCTCTTCCGGGCATATCACTGCCACAATTACACTGTGCTATCGTGCGCCTTCGTACAGATCTGGGTGGTGCCGACATTGCGTCCTGCTACTGGCCCCCCAATCACGAAGTCTTAGCAGACGACTATGTCTGCTTATTCAACCAATTGGGTGAAAACTTTCTGATTGGAGGGGTTTTGGAATGCCAAGTATCGCCTCTGGGGCAACATGCGACGTTGTCCTCGTGGCTCGATCCTGGCAAACATTCTAATGGGCTCCAACAAATTTAACGTACTCACAACGGCTGAGCCAACACACTTCCCATCTAATAGCAATCGTCCGAGTGTACTCGACTTTGGCATCTATGCAGGTATCTCGAGCCATAGGCTTGCAATAAGTCGAGTCACAGAGCTCCATAGCGACCATTTGCCCTTGCTAGTCCAACTTAAAATCACCATTAACGGCCAAAGTCTATTGAATAATCCTAAACTAATTCATCGGCCACGCCCCCGCCGGCGAAGCCGTCACCGTCTACTCACTGAACGCTCAAATTTAACGATTTTCCATCAAAAACTGGAATCATCAATCAGTCTCAATATTGAGATTGATTGTATAAATGACATCGATGACATGCTCGAGAATTTTATGTCAAAGCTACACATTGGAGCCGATGCGTCAAATTCTCGATCAGCCATGGCATCCAATATACCCTCGCATCGAAACAGTTCCAATAACACTATCAATAACGAAAACAATAACAATGTCAATCCCAACTTATCGTCACCCACTCAACCATTACCCCCGGCCGCTTTTATCAGAACAGACGAACATCGCGAACTGATGCGTCTAAAACGCTGTCTCCGTAAACGCTGGACACGCACGTGCCAACTTGATCATTGGCTTGAATGGCAGCGGCTGGCCAACCAGCTCGAATTACAACGCCGTGATTACGTTGACTATGTGCTGAGCAATGCAGACCCTCAAAAGAAGGGCGCCTTCAATCTGTGGCATGCCACAAAATATTTAAAACGACAACCTCATGCTCAACCCAGCGTTCGAAACCTCAACGGTCACTGGTGCCAGTCTGCCGAAGAGCAGGCTGAAGCATTTGCCGATGAGCTACAAGAACGCTTCACACCATTCAATTTTGTCCCATCAGGACAATGCGAACGTGTGAAGCGCACACTCAATCAAAAAGTCAACTTATATAACAACACCCTAAATGCTAACAATCCTCAATATCCCACTCTATCATCACACATACGCCATGTAACGCTATGCGAGCTAAATGCTAACATTGGGCAACTACAAATGCGTAAAGCACCGGGGTTGAAAAATTGATAACTTTTTGATCAGGTCCTTGCCCCAAAAAGCCAGACTTTTCTTATTGCTACTGTTCAATAATATGCTCCGACTGCGGCACTTTCCATCTGCATGGAAATGCGCCGCCGTCCGGATGATATTGAAAAGTGGCAATCGCTCAGCTGCAAACCTCAACTCTAACCGGCCAATAAGCCTAATATCTACGACCTCGAAATAATTTGAGAAAGTGATATATGAGCGGCTAAATGACGAGTTACAATCTCCCTTAGAGAGCGAATCTGAACTATAGTGTTCCAGAGTGATCCCGAACCATCAATTCGGTTTCCGATCTGGTCACGGCACCATTCAACAAGTGCATCGGCTTGTCGAGCACATAAACAAATCATTTAAAAGGGGCCACTGCACCTCGGGAGCATTTCTCGATTTGCAGCAAGCTTCTGATCGTGTCTGGCATAATGGTTTACTATTCAAACTGCGCACACACACGAGTGAGCCCCTCTATCAATTACTCAAATCATTCCTATCAAATCGTAGTTTCTGTGTATTAAGCACCAATCCGACAGCAAATGGCAACAGAGGTCCCGACGCCAGCCACTCGACAGTACGACCAATGGAGGCCGGTGTGCCGCAGGGCAGCGTGCTGGCACCACTGTTATTCAACATATTCGTCTCAGACATGCCATGCATTGCTACGCACCTACAACAAGTCTTCCAACCGCCGCCCGGTCAAACAATAATCAGTATAAATGGTCTAACAGCCACCTACGCCGATGACACAGCATTCTTATGCAGTGCCATCAACGCTGTGGTGGCCACCACCATTCTGCAGGGTCATATGCATCGATTTGCCAAATGGGCCAATAACTGGAACATTAAAATCAATGACAACAAATCGGTGCATATCATCTTCACCCTAAAACGCCAGGTTGCCAATGCTGGCAGCCTAACCATACAACTAACAATAAACAACAATAGCATACCGGCCAAGAGCCATGTCAAATATCTGGGTCTGCACTAATTGTGCGCAAAAAACTGTTCAAATACAAATGGCTACTATCTGCCAGCCAATCCAGATTATCATTAAAAAATAAATTACTTATTTATCGATAGATCATAGCCCCCACTTGGCACTACGGCATTGAACTCTATGGCTGTGCAGCTGACACGCATTTGCGCCGTCTACAAACTGCACAGTCGCGAGCTCTCCGCCTCATTAGCGGTGCACCATATTATATTACAAATCGCACACTGCACCGTGTAATGAAAGTGCCATCAATATGGGACCAGCTTAATCTAAACGCCAGTCGGCATAACGACCGACTGGAAAAACACACTAACAAAATGGCAAGTACGCTATTGCTTTCAGGTGGATACCGAGCCCAACGCCGTCTCCGACGTATCTGGCCAGGCATTGAATTAATTCAACGCCAAGCGCCCGCCAACCTTTTTTAAATAATTATACTAATGATCAGAAAAGAAAAAACCAAAACCTACCTTTTCCAAACATCATAAATAAACATTTAGTTTAGGTAACTCACTCACCTCACCCCATGGCGATCCCATGAGAAGCACTTGCCACATGGATTCATAATAGCGACAAATATATTTTGCCGCAGTTATTTTGATGACAGCCGCTGAGAGAACAGAAGCAGCAGCAGAAGAAAAATCAGCGGCTAAAGCAGCAGCAGAAGCAACGGTAGCAGACAAAGACGAAACAGCAGCAGAATGCAACAGCTACATCAACATCAACTATAAGCACTCCCAAATAACCATACCAATACAATCAAATCAGAAATTACACATGTAATATACACAAATCACACACATACTAGATATAATACAAACTCCCACGCACACACTAAACAGCTGTAATACACACACTCACAATACTCACATAAGCTATAATACACCTATTAGATAAAATACACACATATACTCTCACACTTGCATACACATATGCTCACACTCGAATCACAACAAAAACTAAAATACTACTCACTCAATCAAAAAATGACAATGCACTCTCAGCTAACGTCATATACACCCGATTCCCCTCCCCACCCCATACATCACAGTGCCGATTTGCTTGGCGGCAACCTAAATACTGCCGCGAGAGAAGGCATTTTCCAAACGGCCAGCCGCCTAGCGACAAATATATGTACATATTTTTAAAATAACCCCTTTTAATCCCGCCAAAACTATTGATAACGCAGCGGCGATGTCAGTGTGTCAAAATTGCATAGTCTACGAATGATGACAACAGTATCAATTTTGCCAAAAACGATTTAATACGCGGAGTACATCTGGAGACAAATAGCACTCACACACACAAATCCGCCCGCATCAATACATTCATACATATCACAACAAATTTACATCTCATAACATTCTAGCAAATATAAACAATTAATTTCTCTCAAACATACACTCTTACAAAAAAGAAACTCTATCAAAACTGCTGGCTTATGGCGAACTAGTTTTGCTGATGCCGCACTTTCACCCTAAATTATATATTACACTAAACAATAATTATAAAATCCTTAACAAAAACTTTACCACATCAAGCCCATACAAAATAATATGGAGCATTCACTTGAAGGTGTGTGCAATTGCGACAAATGATTTATTCACTGAGTCAGTTCGGCCACTTAATACACATATGTATACTCATTTGTCTATACTGCGCACACACACATTCTCTTCACAACTTATGCCAAATTACACACAACCACCACAAAATATAACTTTGTAACACTTTCAAATCAAAATCTCATGCACACATATACACATAAAAATTGTTTAGCTTAAGAAATACTTCTTTAAGAAATCCAAATTTATAACGTTATGCACAAATAGTAATATATAATTTTAAAGTCAATAAACTCTGGAGGGGGGATTGGTTCGGTGTGTGACGGTGGGAAGAGGGATACTTCGCACCGCTGCAGGATAGTGGCCTGTGTGTGGTTGTGTATACCCGTGATGGTCGTGAGCGGTGTCGAGCATGAGCTAGTAGGCACCTTTAATGCTGCCTCGCCATGTCTCGAGCCCTCCAGGCCACCACGACCATGCATACTCTAACACTCGTTCGCTCTCTGTGTGATGCGAATGCTCGATGCTCGGTACTCGGTACTCTGTACTCGATGCTCGGTGTCCTGGGTCCCGATTCCCATTCGTCTCATCCGATCCGGTCTCCTGCTCACCCTAAAACAGAAAAAAATCAGTCTCTTTTTGGTGCCTGAAGTGAACGAAAAACAAAACAAACAACCAACATAGTATATAGGGACACGATTGCAAAGTGCAAATTGCAATACATATCCCTCGGTTTTTCATTCGGTTTTTCACTCGCTCAATACAGTGGCTTTTTTGTACATGTATATAGTGCACGTGGCCTGCAGTGACTTTTGCGCAAAGTGTCGCCACGTGGACAATCTAGAATTTTCGTTTTGGTTGTTCTGCTGCGCATCAGTTGCTGGCACACGGCGTGCAAAAACACAAAAGTTTGTTATGTATAGCAAATACATAGCTGTTTAGTGCCTTACATGTACTAAAATAAACCACTAAAACTTACATTCCCGTCATAAAATCAATAAAAATGTATATAACCTATAAATACATATAAATCAATAAATTGCTACAGCTATACATATTTTCAGTTTGCTAATTAAATATATGTATACACCTAGCATATATATTGCTGCAAACTGTCCGTCTACGGACAATCATACCCTCTTAGCTACAAAGAGAGCAATTTAATCAAAAATATATTACCTATAAATAATATAGTACATAACCAAAAATAACAATTAACCCTTCAAATCTCCAAAAACAAGGTATCACATCAACTTTTGCCATAAAACTTCAAGCCCAAAAGGTGACCAAACAAATTCATCAAAAAACTTCTAGCAATTTCCAGCAAAAGTGTTGTGCCAATATATGACGTGTGTGTGTGTGGGCAATTGTCCTGGTTTTTTGCACACTCATACAATCGCCAAAATAGTTGCTGTCGCGCAACTTGACACACACACGCATACACACACTTATTACATTCCATAAATTACATCTGTCAAAACGTATACATATATACTTTCTCATACATATCTACAACTCCTGTCAAAACACATATATAAACAAATATATATACCTACAACAATCACATACAAATACACATATATACACTACTTCCCCTTTTTTTGACGTCCATATAAGTGACGCGCGCATAGAAACTTGACGAAGCTGAGAGCAGGCGCAACCATAGCTAGTCGACTTTCTGGTTGGTGAATTGACTAAATTGGTCAACTTGGTGCGAAACGAAGCACACACTTACAAACAAATCCCAACAAAGCGCCATTTAGTCGTTTCATCCACCCATCGCCATTTTGTGCAGTTTCCTACTCAAATAAACTCAACCTTTGCAAAAAACAACAAAGAACTTAAGCTTTTTCACGCTCCCTTTGTAGGTTGCTCTTAATTTTTGCAAAGGTTGACACAGACACAATCAAAACTGGTGTGTCGTCACCAATAAACTTAATAAATTAAAACTAAATACTTACCTTTATCAAAACTATTAAAAAATTGAAGCAACAATTATTAAGCTACAATCATACATATACATATACTTACCTATACTTACTTTATCACATCTTCATATATACTTACCTATACTTACCTTATCACACCTTCATATTATATATATCTATACTTACCTTATCATACCTTCATATTACATACACTTACTTACCTTATCATATCCTCATACTTTAATATCTACGCCCTATAAATATAAATATCATCTCATACCGGTGTACCATCACCAATAACCATACTTTACTTACCTTCACACAAACTGCTGAAAATGATTGGTCTCCATATTGGCATTTGGAATGCCAATGGTTTGTCAAACAAAACTGACGAGCTAGAGCAATTTATAATACGTCATAATGTCGATTTGATGCTCATAAGCGAGATTCGCTTCAACTTCAACTCTCGTGTCCAAATCCCTGGATACTCTATCATAACGGCCAACTCACCCCAAGCTCACTTATGTATTGGTGGTGCAGTCATTCTAATCTCAAACCCCATCGAATATCAAGCTCTTCCGGGCATATCACTGCCACAATTACACTGTGCTATCGTGCGCCTTCGTACAGATCTGGGTGGTGCCAACATTGCGTCCTGCTACTGGCCCCCCAATCACGAAATCTTAGCAGACGACTATGTCTGCTTATTCAACCAATTGGGTGAAAACTTTCTGATTGGAGGGGATTGGAATGCCAAGCATCGCCTCTGGGGCAACATGCGACGTTGTCCTCGTGGCTCGATCCTGGCAAACATTCTAATGGGCTCCAACAAATTTAACGTACTCACAACGGCTGAGCCAACACACTTCCCATCTAATAGCAATCGTCCGAGTGTACTCGACTTTGGCATCTATGCAGGTATCTCGAGTCATAGGCTTGCAATAAGTCGAGTCACAGAGCTCCATAGCGACCATTTGCCCTTGCTAGTCCAACTTAAAATCACCATCAACGGCCAAAGTCTATTGAATAATCCTAACCTAATTCATCGGCCACGCCTCCGCCGGCGAAACCGTCACCGTCTACTCACTGAACGCTCAAATTTAGCGATTTTCCATCAAAAATTGGAATCATCAATCAGTCTCAATATTGAGATTGATTGTATAAATGACATCGATGACATGCTCGAGAATTTTATGTCAAAGCTACACATTGGAGCCGATACGTCAAATTCTCGATCAGTCATGGCATCCAATATACCCTCGCATCGAAACAGCTCCAATAACACTATCAATAACGAAAACAATAACAATGTCAATCCCGACTTATCGTCACCCACTCAACCATTACCCCCGTCCGCTTTTATCAGAACAGACGAACATTGCGAACTGATGCGTCTAAAACGCCGTCTCCGTAAACGCTGGACACGCACGCTCCAACTTAATCATTGGCTTGAATGGCAGCGGGTTGGCCGACAACTGGCCAACCAGCTCGAATTACAACGCCGTGATTACGTTGACTATGTGCTGAGCAATGCAGTCCCTCAAAAGAAGGGCGCCTTCAATCTGTGGCATGCCACAAAATATTTAAAACGACAACCTCATGCTCAACCCAGCGTTCGAAACCTCAACGGTCACTGGTGCCAGTCTGCCGAAGAACAGGCTGAAGCATAAATTCTGCCCCATCAGGACAGTGCGAACGTGTGAAGCGCACACTCAATGAACAAGTCAACTTATATGACAACACCCTAAATGCTAACAATCCTCAATATCCCACTCTATCATCACACATACGCCATGTAACGCTATGCGAGCTAAATGCTAACATTGGGCAACTACAAATGCGTAAAGCACCGGGGCTTGAAAAATTGATAACTTTTTGATCAGGTCCTTGCCCCAAATAGCCAGACTTTTCTTATTGCTACTGTTCAATAGTATGCTCCGACTGCGGCACTTTCCATCTGCATGGAAATGCGCCGCCGTCCGGATGATATTGAAAAGTGGCAATCGGTCAGCTGCAAACCTCAACTCTTACCGGCCAATAAGCCTATTATCTACGATCTCGAAATTATTTAAGAAAGTGATATATGAGCGGCTAAATGACGAGTTACAATCTCCCTTAGAGAGCGAATCTATATTAGAGTGTTCCAGAGTGATCCCGAACCATCAATTCGGTTTCCGCTCTGGTCACGGCACCATTCAACAAGTGCATCGGCTTATCGAGCACATA
Source organism: Drosophila borealis (assembly GCA_035045885.1). Classification (NCBI taxonomy): domain Eukaryota; kingdom Metazoa; phylum Arthropoda; class Insecta; order Diptera; family Drosophilidae; genus Drosophila; species Drosophila borealis. Next base: position 18,319 of record JAWNOR010000415.1, on the reverse strand, counting down.
AACAAATCATTTAAAAGGGGCCACTGCACCTCGGGAGCATTTCTCGATTTGCTTTTGATCGTGTCTAGCATAATGGTTTACTATTCAAACTGCGCACACACACGAGTGAGCCCCTCTATCAATTACTCAAATCATTCCTATCAAATCGTAGTTTCTGTGTATTAAGCACCAATCCGACAGCAAATGGCAATAGAGGTCCCAACGAAAAATGCTGGCCGGTGTGCCGCAGGGCAGCGTGCTGGCACCACTGTTATTCAACATATTCGTCTCAGACATGCCATGCATTGCTACGCACCTACAACAAGTCTTCCAACCGCCGCCCGGTCAAACAATAATCAGTATAAATGGTCTAACAGCCACCTACGCTGATGACACAGCATTCTTATGCAGTGCCATTAACGCTGTGGTGGCCACCACAATTCTGCAGGGTCATATGCATCGATTTGCCAAATGGGCCAATAACTGGAACATTAAAATCAATGACAACAAATCGGTGCATATCATCTTCACCCTAAAACGCCAGATTGCCAATGCTGGCAGCCTAACCACACAACTAACAATAAACAACAATATCATCTGCACTAATTGTGCGCAAAAAACTGTTCAAATACAAATGGCTACTATCTGCCAGCCAATCCGGATTATCATTAAAAAATAAATTACTTATTAATCGATAGATCATAGCCCCCACTTGGCACTACGGCATTGAACTCTATGGCTGTGCAGCTGACACGCATTTGCGCCGTCTACAAACTGCACAGTCGCGAGCTCTCCGCCTCATTAGCGGTGCACCATATTATATTACAAATCGCACACTGCACCGTGTAATGAAAGTGCTATCAATATGGGACCAGCTTAATCTAAACGCCAGTCGGCATAACGACCGACTGGAAAAACACACTAATAAAATGGCAAGTACGCTATTGCTTTCAGGTGGACACCGAGCCCAACGCCGTCTCCGACGTATCTGGCCAGGCATTGAATTAATTCAACGCCAAGCGCCCGCCAACCTTTTTTAAATAATTATACTAATGATCAAAAAAGTGATACCCTACATGGGACACACATTCACCCACGAAACCTACCTTTTCCAAACATCATAAATAAACATTTAGTTTAGGTAACTCACTCACCTCACCCCATGGCGATCCCATGAGAAGCACTTGCCACATGGATTCATAATAGCGACAAATATATTTTGCCGCAGTTATTTTGATGACAGCCGCTGAGAGAACAGAAGCAGCAGCAGAAGAAAAATCAGCGGCTAAAGCAGCAGCAGAAGCAACGGTAGCAGACAAAGACGAAACAGCAGCAGAATGCAACAGCTACATCAACATCAACTATAAGCACGTCCAAATAACCATACCAATACAATCAAATCAGAAATTACACATGTAATATACACAAATCACACACATACTAGATATAATACAAACTCCCACGCACACACTAAACAGCTGTAATACACACACTCACAATACTCACATAAGCTATAATACACCTATTAGATAAAATACACACATATATTCTCACACTTGCATACACATATGCTCACACTCGAATCACAACAAAAACTAAAATACTACTCACTCAATCAAAAAATGACAATGCACTCTCAGCTAACGTCATATACACCCGATTTCCCTCCCCACCCCATACATCACAGTGCCGATTTGCTTGGCGGCAACCTAAATACTGCCGCGAGAGAAGGCATTGTCCAAACGGCCAGCCGCCTAGCGACAAATATATGTACATATTTTTAAAATAACCCCTTTTAATCCCGCCAAAACTATTGATAACGCAGCGGCGATGTCAGTGTGTCAAAATTGCATAGTCTACGAATGATGACAACAGTATCAATTTTGCCAAAAACTATTTAATACGCTGAGTACATCTGGAGACAAATAGCACTCACACACACAAATCCGCCCGCATCAATACATTCATACATATCACAACAAATTTACATCTCATAACATTCTAGCAAATATAAACAATTAATTTCTCTCAAACATACACTCTTACAAAAAAGAAACTCTATCAAAACTGCTGGCTTATGGCGAACTAGTTTTGCTGATGCCGCACTTTCACCCTAAATTATATATTACACTAAACAATAATTATAAAATCCTTAACAAAAACTTTACCACATCAAGCCCATACAAAATAATATGGAGCACTCACTTGAAGGTGTGTGCAATTGAGACAAATGATTTATTCACTGAGTCAGTTCGGCCACTGAATACACATATGTATACTCATTTGTCTATACTGCGCACACACACATTCTCTTCACAACTTATGCCAAATTACACACAACCACCACAAAATATAACTTTGTAACACTTTCAAATCAAAATCTCATGCACACATATACACATAAAAATTGTTTAGCTTAAGAAATACTTCTTTAAGAAATCCAAATTTATAACGTTATGCACAAATAGTAATATATAATTTTAAAGTCAATAAACTCTGGAGGGGGGATTGGTTCGGTGTGTGACGGGGGGAAGACGGATACTTCGCACCGCTGCAGGATAGTGGCCTGTGTGTGGTTGTGTATACCCGTGATGGTCGTGAGCGGTGTCGAGCATGAGCTAGTAGGCACCTTTAATGCTGCCTCGCCATGTCTCGAGCCCTCCAGGCCACCACGACCATGCATACTCTAACACTCGTTCGCTCTCTGTGTGATGCGAATGCTCGATGCTCGGTACTCGGTACTCTGTACTCGATGCTCGGTGTCCTGGGTCCCGATTCCCATTCGTCTCATCCGATCCGGTCTCCTGCTCAACCTAAAACAGAAAAAAAGCAGTCTCTTTTTGGTGCCTGAAGTGAACGAACATAGTATATAGGGACACGATTGCAAAGTGCAAATTGCAATACATATCCCTCGGTTTTTCATTCGGTTTTTCACTCGCTCAATACAGTGGCTTTTTTGTACATGTATATAGTGCACGTGGCCTTCAGTGACTTTTGCGCAAAGTGTCGCCACGTGGACAATCTAGAATTTTCGTTTTGGTTGTTCTGCTGCGTATCAGACGCTGGCGCACGGCGTGCAAAAACACAAAAAGTGTGTTTGTATAGCAAATACATAACCTCCTAGTGCCTTACATGTACTAAAATAAACCACTAAAACTTACACTCCCGTCATAAAATCAATAAAAATTGATATAACCTATAATAAAAATACATATAAATCAATAAATTGCTACGCTATACAATTTTCAGTTTCTAATTAATATATTATACCCTTTATTTCATTCCTCTACGGACATACCCTTTTAGCTACAAAGAGAGCAATTTAATCAAAAACATATTACCTATAAATAATATAATACATAACCAAAAAGAACAATTAACCCTTCAAATCTCCAAAAACAAGGTATCACATCAACTTTTGCCATAAAACTTCAAGCCCAAAAGGTGACCAAACAAATTCATCAAAAAACTTCTAGCAATTTCCAGCAAAAGTGTTGTGCCAATATATGACGTGTGTGTGTGTCGGTTTTTTGCACACTCATACAATCGCCAAAATAGTTCTGTCGCCAACTTGACACACACACGCATACACACACTATTACATTCCATAAATTACACAAACATCTTCAAAAACTAAACTCTCAACAATATACAATCCTTCAACAAAACAAAATATACCTACAAAATCACATACAAAAAAAAACTACCTATTTACTCCAAAAGTACGCGCCTAAATTACAACTAACGCCAACTATAGCTACACTTCTGGTTGGTGTACTTTTCAACTTGGTGCGAAACGAAGCACACACTTACAAACAAATCACAACAAAGCGCCTTTTTCACCACCCATCGCCATTTTGTCGTTTCCTACTCATAAACTCAACCTTGCAAAAACCAACAGGAGCTTAAGCTTTTTCACGCTCCCTTTTATTCTTATATCAGGTTACCAAACACAATCAAAACTGGTGTTCGTCCCATAACTATAATTAAACTAAATACTACCTTTATCAAATATAAAAAATTGAAGCTTAATTAGTCCGCCACCAACAATAAACTACAATCATACAATACATATACTACCTATACTTACTTTATCACATCTTATATATACTTACCTTTACTTACCTTATCACCCTTCAATTATATATACTATACTTACCTTATATACCTTCATATACATACCTACTTACCTTATATATCCTGTTAATTAAAGCTCGGTAAAAGACGCTTAATAAATTGCAATCCCGTTTATATTAAGGTATAACAAAAAGTAAACTATAAAAAAAAAAAAAACTCAAGTCACCACACCACCTCCCATATGACGGCCTATTCTGCACAAAGTGTCGAGATATTTTCTTACTTTTAAGTTGGAAGACCACTAAATACCTAAAAGGGAACTCATTAACAACATACTACCCTCCCTTTAACGAATTATAATAAATAATAATTATTTATAATCCTAAACTATAATAAAAAAAAAAAAAAATTACTTTTTTTGTTTATTTAACCTTTTACCTACCTAATTTGCATCTTACTTAAAATATTATCAACTAATACCTATTCTAAAGATCTATAACCTTTTGTTTTTGATGCTACATTCAAACCTACACGCTCTCAACCGTTTCTACACCTAACTCAAATATCTTCTATCTCTAAAACACTGTTTGTCCTACACCACCATGGTCACGCACACCCACCGTAAGAGCAGGAAGCTGAAATCAGCACCTTAGAGTAGGTGCACGTAAACGGGGTTTCGAAAAATTCCACCCGCAAGGTGGAAAAATCGCGAAAAACGTTTGTAGTAACTTTTTTGTTACCATCAATCACCTCAAACTATCAAGTTCTTTGTTCAATCATAGGTAACTTTAAAAATCCGTTCCTCCTTGGGGAAATGGAGGTCATTGGTGGTCGTTTCGCGTTCAAATTCCAAAATCTAAAGAAAAATCAAACGTCACACTTCCAAATCAACTCCAGGGGAATCCCTAAATTTTGTCAAGTTTTAATCCGATTCTCAAAACAAAAAAAAGATTAGTTGAACCACTGCAGGGAAATTGGCGAAAACGTTTGAGAAGTTGTTTGTTTACGTCCGACATTTCAAAAATCAATTAAAAAAACCACGCAAACCGGTTCCCCAAAATCTGATACTAAAATTTAGTTTTCTACAATAAAAATAAGTTATATTTTGTGTTAAACTCGAAACGACCAACAACTAAAATAGTACTATAATTCCTATATCTCAACACTAATCTGGTGTTGTACGATTGCATTTAATCACTATAAAATTTGTATCTGTTCCCATCCGTAAAACGTCTTCATGACCGTACTTCAAAAAAAGATTCGAATATGGCTTTGCACATTTCACTTTGTTTGCAACAGGAATTGCTACTAAAACTTTGTCAAATAAAAAAGTGATTGCGTATTCGTTCCCCTTTTTCGAACGTGGCAGTGGACCAATTGTCACTACACTCTGTCAAGGACGGAAATGTGATTGTTTGTGTTCACGCGAATATTAACTCTTTATTAGTCAAACTCTTTAAATTTTATTTATGATACTTTTTACTTGGTAAAAGCTTCTTTTTCATTATTTATTTGGGTACCGGCTTAGTAGCCTCTCCGGTCTATTATAAACCAACCTCGGAACTATTAATCTATGGCAATAAAATTTGAAGACGAACATAGTAAAGGGAACGATTGCAAAGTGCAAATTGCAAACAATCCCTCGGTTTTTCATTCGGTTTTTCACTCGCTCAATACAGTGGCTTTTTTGTAAGTAATAGTGCACGTGGCCTTCAGTGACTTTTGCGCAAAGTGTGTCGCCACGTGGACAATCTAGAATTTTCGTTTTGGTTGTTCTGCTGCGATCAGACGCTGGCGCACGGCGTGCAAAAACACAAAAGTGTGTTTGTATAGCAAATACATAACCTCCTAGTGCCTTACATGTACTAAAAAAACCACTAAAACTACACTCCCGTCATAAAATCAATAAAAATTGATAAACCTATAAAAAAAACAATAAATCAATAAATTGCTACAGCTAACAAATTTTCAGTTTGCTAATTAAATAAGAACACCTAGCAAAATTGCTGCAAACTGTCCGTCACGGACAATCAACCCTCTTAGCTACAAAGAGAGCAATTAATCAAAAACAAACCTATAAAAAATAAACAAACCAAAAAGAACAATTAACCCTTCAAATCTCCAAAAACAAGGTATCACATCAACTTTTGCCATAAAACTTCAAGCCCAAAAGGTGACCAAACAAATTCATCAAAAAACTTCTAGCAATTTCCAGCAAAAGTGTTGTGCCAAAATGACGTGTGTGTGTGTGGTTTTTTGCACACTCAACAATCGCCAAAATAGTTGCTGTCGCGCAACTTGACACACACACGCATACACACACTTATTACATTCCATAAATTACACATAATACATCTGTCAAAACGTAACAAATACTTTCTCAACAAATACAACTCCTGTCAAAACACAAAAAACAAAAATATACCTACAACAATCACAACAAAACACAAATACACTACTTCCCCTATTTTTTGACGTCCATTAAAGTGACGCGCGCATAGAAACTTAACGAAGCTGAGAGCAGGCGCAACTATAGCTAGTCGACTTTCTGGTTGGTGAATTGACTAAATTGGTCAACTTGGTGCGAAACGAAGCACACACTTACAAACAAATCACAACAAAGCGCCATTTAGTCGTTTCATCCACCCATCGCCATTTTGTGCAGTTTCCTACTCAAATAAACTCAACCTTTGCAAAAACCAACAGAGAGCTTAAGCTTTTTCACGCTCCCTTTTAGGTTGCTCTTAATTATTGCAAAGGTTGACACAAACACAATCAAAACTGGTGTGTCGTCACCAATAGTTTTAATAAATTAAAACTAAATACTTACCTTTATCAAAACTATTAAAAAATTGAAGCTTAATTAGTGTGCCGCCACCAACAATTATTAAGCTACAATCAACATATACATATACTTACCTATACTTACTTTATCACATCTTCATATATACTTACCTTTACTTACCTTATCACACCTTCATATTATATATATCTATACTTACCTTATTATACCTTCATATTACATACACTTACTTACCTTATCATATCCTGTTAAATTAAAAGAGCTCGGTAATAATAAAAAGACGTCTTATTAGTTTCAAGCATTGGTCGAGAGTGTTCTCTCGGTTTTATTCAATTTTATATTTGGCTTATTACAACAGAGAGAGAGAGTTGCAGTACATATGTGCCTATGTAGTTATGTATATAACATATATATGTACAGATGGTACATACTCAAGAAGTGCTTACGCTAGCGATCTCACGCTGCGGCCAGTCCGCATAAGTGACGGATCCTATTGCTGCACAAACAAAGTGTCGTTATGTTATGAGTTGTTACTCTTACTTTTAAGTTGGGCATATGACCACTTATTATATTGTGTACTCTACAATACTGGGGCATATGCTCATTTGGCATACAACATACTACACCTCCCTTTTTAAAAAATAACGTAATTTATTGTAGTTATTTAATATAAAAATTATTATTAGTATTATTTTTATTTTTATATCCTTATATACTATGTTGAATTAAAAAAATTTTTTTTAATTTTGAAATATATATATATTCTTATTCTTTTTTTGTTTTATTTATTAATCCTTTTTAGCCTATCCTTATGAACTTTTTGTTCCCCATTTTTCTTATTCTTTATAATTATATTATTATTGTTTTCTATACTAATGACCTCAAATGGTCCTATATAAGAAGATTCTAATTTATGACCTGTTTCGTTTTTTAAGTAAACTTGGTCTCCTATTTCTATTTTAAAATCTAATACTTTCTTATCATTTATTTCTTTTTGCTTAATTTTATTTTTTCTAAAAGTATTCGAGCTCTCTTATACGCGTTTTCTAGTCTAAACCTAACTTCTTTAGAATAATCTTCTATCTCTATATATACAACTGTTTGTCCTGACTGACTGACTGACTGACTGATTGGTGATCAACGCACAGCCCAAACCGTAAGAGCTAGGAAGCTGAAATTTTCAGTGTAGCTACCTTATGTGATGTAGGTGCACGTTAAGACGGGGTTTCGAAAAATTCCACCCGCAAGTGTGGAAAAATCGCGAAAAACGTTTGTATGTAACTTTTTTGTTTACCATCCAATCAGCCTCAAACTTATTTTCAAAGTTCTTTGTTCAAATTCATTTGAGGGGTGTTTCATACTTTTAGGAAAATCCGTTCCTCCTTGGTGGAAATGGAGGTCAAAGATTTGGTGGGTGACGTTTCGCGTTCAAATTTATTTCCAGAAATCTATAAGAAAAATCATTTGATACGTGTTTCACACTTTTCGCAGAATTCAAACTTCTTCGGGGGGAATGCCTCTCAAAGATTTTTGGTGCGAAGTTTTAAATTGTGTCCGATTTGCTTCAAAATTATTTTTAAAGCTATACATAAGAATGTAATGAAGATGTGTTTCAGCGATTTGGGAAATTCCACTCGCAACAGTGGTAAATTGGCGGAAAACGTTTGTATGAAAGTTGTTTGTTTACCGTCCGATCAGTTTCAAAATCATTTCAAATTTGTTTGGGAACATTGATTTTATAACATACGTGCCACGGGCAAAACCGGGTTATACCCGCTAGTATTATATATAGGTTCTATGGTATTTATGCTATTAAATTGTATTGGTAAGTTATTTTGTCTACCAAATACTAGTTCATATGGACAATAATTATGAGTTACTGATGGTGTTGTGTTAAAACAATACTCGAAATACTGTAACCATACGTCCCAGTCAGTTTTATCTACTGATATATATGAACGAATGTACTCATTGAATGTCCTATGACTTCTTTCAACGGTACCTAATGTCTGGTGGTGGTGTGCTGTAGACGTTATGTTGTCTATTTTTAGATATTTGCACAAGTCAGCTATAATGGAATTTTTGTATTCTGTTCCCATGTCCGTAATGAACGTCTTCATTGGACCGTACTTCAGAATAAAAGATTCGAATATGGCTTTTGCGACAGTTGTTGCACTTTTGTTTGCAACAGGAATTGCTACTAAATACTTTGTCAAATCATATATTAAAGTGATTGCGTATTCGTTCCCCTTTTTCGAACGTGGCAGTGGACCAATTGTGTCTACTATCACTCTGTCAAAAACATATTGTGGAGTTTCGGTTATTATCATAGGTGATCTTGTATGTTTCGTCGTTTTCGACGTCAGGCATTTTGGACATTTATTTATGTACTCTTTTAAATGTTTAGTCATGTTTTTCCAATAATATTGTCTCTTTATTTTTGATATCGTTTTATTTATGCGTGTATGACCTCCTTGAATTGGATCGTCATGGAATGTAGACAATATAGCTTCTTTTTCATTATTTATTTGGGTTACCGGCTTGAGTAGCGCTACTCGCGGTCTAATTATAAACCAATCCTCGGAACTATTGTAATCTAATTGGCAATTAAATATTTTGAAGACGAACATAGTATATAGGGACACGATTGCAAAGTGCAAATTGCAATACATATCCCTCGGTTTTTCATTCGGTTTTTCACTCGCTCAATACAGTGGCTTTTTTGTACATGTATATAGTGCACGTGGCCTTCAGTGACTTTTGCGCAAAGTGTCGCCACGTGGACAATCTAGAATTTTCGTTTTGGTTGTTCTGCTGCGTATCAGACGCTGGCGCACGGCGTGCAAAAACACAAAAGTGTGTTTGTATAGCAAATACATAACTGCCTAGTGCCTTACATGTACTAAAATAAACCACTAAAACTTACACTCCCGTCATAAAATCAATAAAAATTGATATAACCTATAATAAAAATACATATAAATCAATAAATTGCTACAGCTATACAAATTTTCAGTTTGCTAATTAAATATATGTATACACCTAGCATATATATTGCTGCAAACTGTCCGTCTACGGACAATCATACCCTCTTAGCTACAAAGAGAGCAATTTAATCAAAAACATATTACCTATAAATAATATAATACATAACCAAAAAGAACAATTAACCCTTCAAATCTCCAAAAACAAGGTATCACATCAACTTTTGCCATAAAACTTCAAGCCCAAAAGGTGACCAAACAAATTCATCAAAAAACTTCTAGCAATTTCCAGCAAAAGTGTTGTGCCAATATATGACGTGTGTGTGTGTGGTTTTTTGCACACTCATACAATCGCCAAAATAGTTGCTGTCGCGCAACTTGACACACACACGCATACACACACTTATTACATTCCATAAATTACACATATATACATCTGTCAAAACGTATACATATATACTTTCTCATACATATATACAACTCCTGTCAAAACACATATATAAACAAATATATATACCTACAACAATCACATACAAATACACATATATACACTACTTCCCCTATTTTTTGACGTCCATTAAAGTGACGCGCGCATAGAAACTTAACGAAGCTGAGAGCAGGCGCAACTATAGCTAGTCGACTTTCTGGTTGGTGAATTGACTAAATTGGTCAACTTGGTGCGAAACGAAGCACACACTTACAAACAAATCACAACAAAGCGCCATTTAGTCGTTTCATCCACCCATCGCCATTTTGTGCAGTTTCCTACTCAAATAAACTCAACCTTTGCAAAAACCAACAGAGAGCTTAAGCTTTTTCACGCTCCCTTTTAGGTTGCTCTTAATTATTGCAAAGGTTGACACAAACACAATCAAAACTGGTGTGTCGTCACCAATAGTTTTAATAAATTAAAACTAAATACTTACCTTTATCAAAACTATTAAAAAATTGAAGCTTAATTAGGTGTGCCGCCACCAACAATTATTAAGCTACAATCATACATATACATATACTTACCTATACTTACTTTATCACATCTTCATATATACTTACCTTTACTTACCTTATCACACCTTCATATTATATATATCTATACTTACCTTATTATACCTTCATATTACATACACTTACTTACCTTATCATATCCTGTTAAATTAAAAGAGCTCGGTAATAATAAAAAGACGTCTTATTAGTTTCAAGCATTGGTCGAGAGTGTTCTCTCGGTTTTATTCAATTTTATATTTGGCTTATTACATACAGAGAGAGAGAGAGTTGCAGTACATATGTGCCTATGTAGTTATGTATATATACATATATATGTACAGATGGTACATACTCAAGAAGTGCTTACGCTAGCGATCTCACGCTGCGGCCAGTCCGCATAAGTGACGGATCCTATTGCTGCACAAACAAAGTGTCGTTATGTTATGAGTTGTTACTCTTACTTTTAAGTTGGGCATATGACCACTTATTATATTGTGTACTCTACAATACTGTGGGCATATGCTCATTTGGCATACAACATACTACACCTCCCTTTTTTAAAAAAATAACGTAATTTATTGTAGTTATTTAATATAAAAATTATTATTAGTATTATTTTTATTTTTATATCCTTATATACTATGTTGAATTAAAAAAATTTTTTTTTTAATTTGAAATATATATATATTCTTATTCTTTTTTTTTGTTTTATTTATTAATCCTTTTTAGCCTATCCTTATGAACTTTTTGTTCCCCATTTTTCTTATTCTTTATAATTATATTATTATTGTTTTCTATACTAATGACCTCAAATGGTCCTATATAAGAAGATTCTAATTTATGACCTGTTTCGTTTTTTAAGTAAACTTGGTCTCCTATTTCTATTTTAAAATCTAATACTTTCTTATCATTTATTTCTTTTTGCTTAATTTTATTTTTTTCTAAAAGTATTCGAGCTCTCTTATACGCGTTTTCTAGTCTAAACCTAACTTCTTTAGAATAATCTTCTATCTCTATATATACAACTGTTTGTCCTGACTGACTGACTGACTGACTGATTGGTGATCAACGCACAGCCCAAACCGTAAGAGCTAGGAAGCTGAAATTTTCAGTGTAGCTACCTTATGTGATGTAGGTGCACGTTAAGACGGGGTTTCGAAAAATTCCACCCGCAAGTGTGGAAAAATCGCGAAAAACGTTTGTATGTAACTTTTTTGTTTACCATCCAATCAGCCTCAAACTTATTTTCAAAGTTCTTTGTTCAAATTCATTTGAGGGGTGTTTCATACTTTTAGGAAAATCCGTTCCTCCTTGGTGGAAATGGAGGTCAAAGATTTGGTGGGTGACGTTTCGCGTTCAAATTTATTTCCAGAAATCTATAAGAAAAATCATTTGATACGTGTTTCACACTTTTCGCAGAATTCAAACTTCTTCGGGGGGAATGCCTCTCAAAGATTTTTGGTGCGAAGTTTTAAATTGTGTCCGATTTGCTTCAAAATTATTTTTAAAGCTATACATAAGAATGTAATGAAGATGTGTTTCAGCGATTTGGGAAATTCCACTCGCAACAGTGGTAAATTGGCGGAAAACGTTTGTATGAAAGTTGTTTGTTTACCGTCCGATCAGTTTCAAAATCATTTCAAATTTGTTTGGGAACATTGATTTTATAACATACGTGCCACGGGCAAAACCGGGTTATACCCGCTAGTATTATATATAGGTTCTATGGTATTTATGCTATTAAATTGTATTGGTAAGTTATTTTGTCTACCAAATACTAGTTCATATGGACAATAATTATGAGTTACTGATGGTGTTGTGTTAAAACAATACTCGAAATACTGTAACCATACGTCCCAGTCAGTTTTATCTACTGATATATATGAACGAATGTACTCATTGAATGTCCTATGACTTCTTTCAACGGTACCTAATGTCTGGTGGTGGTGTGCTGTAGACGTTATGTTGTCTATTTTTAGATATTTGCACAAGTCAGCTATAATGGAATTTTTGTATTCTGTTCCCATGTCCGTAATGAACGTCTTCATTGGACCGTACTTCAGAATAAAAGATTCGAATATGGCTTTCGCGACAGTTGTTGCACTTTTGTTTGCAACAGGAATTGCTACTAAATACTTTGTCAAATCATATATTAAAGTGATTGCGTATTCGTTCCCCTTTTTCGAACGTGGCAGTGGACCAATTGTGTCTACTATCACTCTGTCAAAAACATATTGTGGAGTTTCGGTTATTATCATAGGTGATCTTGTATGTTTCGTCGTTTTCGACGTCAGGCATTTTGGACATTTATTTATGTACTCTTTTAAATGTTTAGTCATGTTATTCCAATAATATTGTCTCTTTATTTTTGATATCGTTTTATTTATGCGTGTATGACCTCCTTGAATTGGATCGTCATGGAATGTAGACAATATAGCTTCTTTTTCATTATTTATTTGGGTTACCGGCTTGAGTAGCGCTACTCTTAATGATTTTAAATTTTTATTGCCCATGTGTTTGAAAGTATCTGTTGAAATTGATTCAAAGATCTTTTCGCTCGGTGCCACTTTTAGTTGGCTGATTTTAGATACACCGGCTTGCCATTCAAGCCTTTGGAAAAACTGACCTAAGTCAAGAATTCCATTGGAGTGCAAATCGCTAACATTAATTCTTGCTACAACTGTTTTTCCATGTTTCAATAAACATGTCGAATCTGTTATTCGCAAGGTCACTACTTTTCGTACCTCCTCATTTGTGATGGCTTTGTATACGTTTTTTTTACAAAGTTTGAAAACATCTGTTAAGTTTTTAATCATATGTCGTTCAGAACAACCAATAACGATTAAATCATCCATGTAAAGGAAAGCTTGTGAAGGCTCTAGGCCTGAGAATGCTATTGTCATCATTCTCTGAAATGAATAAGGCGCTATTTTTAAACCAAATGGTAATCGCGTTTTGGTGGAAACCTGACATTAAGTCAAGGCATGAAAAATATTTAGCTCTACCCAATTGATCAAGAATATCGTCAATTCTGCGGAGTGGAAATTTATCTGACAGCAATTTTTTATTTATTTGGCGATAGTCAATTACTAATCGCCATTTTTTCTCTTTAGAGCCCGGAAGAGATTTCTTTGGGACTAATAAGAGTGGGCTATTATAAGGTGAAACAGACGGTTAAACAATATTTTGTTCAATTAACTTTCCAACTTGGCTATGCGGACATCGATAATTTTTTACATATACTGGTTCATCATCCTTAAGTCTCAATTTTTGCTTATAGAAATTGTTTGTTGTAATTGGTTCGGATTCAAGTCCGAACACATCACTATACTGGGTGCATATTCCTTCAAGTTGTTTCTTAAACAAGGTTGGAAAATTTTTCTTTAATTTATTAATTACAGACTCTGTTCTATTGTCTTTTAGATTTTGAACTACATCGTAGTTCGAAAGTGATTCAAATTTTATGTTATTAATGCCTACTATTTGGCATTTATCTGTGGTATTTAAAAATCGGACAAAAGTATTTTGGGCTGTAGCAATCGTATTTGCAACATAAACACCCGGTATAATTTCCTGATTGGGAATTAAAATGTTTTCTTCTGCTGAAGACAACTCTATTTTGCGTATCACTTGGGATCTTGCTGGTAGCAGTGTTGAATTAGTGATACGTTAGGTTTTGCGGTCTAATTATAAACCAATCCTCGGAACTATTGTAATCTAATTGGCAATCGCAAGGGATTGCGAAATCTGGATGAAGTAGATGAAATTTGTATGGAATAATTTATTTGTCTGTTTGTAGTTCGATTGAGACTAGTCCTTTGGAGTTTATTACTCCTTCTCGTATGCCTCTAATGTCTATAATTCTATTGATTTGGATGTCATGAAAGACATCAGAATTTTCTTTTATAATTAAAATATCAATCAAAAATGTTATCTTTTTATTTGTTGCAACATTTTTTAATGATTCGAAATTGTTGAGACTTAAGTTAACAGTATATATTTTACTGTTTAAACCTGAGTATCTGGAGGTGTCTGCGAGTTTCCCGAAGTATCTTGGGCAACTCGGACATTATTGTTATTGTTATTGTTATAATGATTTCTATTTTGGTTGTTGCTTCGGTTGGAATTATTCCTACCTCGGTTATAACCTCGTCCACCTCTATTGTTGGTTCTGTTATTGTTGTAATTATTATTATTGTTATAGGAATTGTAGTTACCGCGGCCATTGCCTCTACCTCTATTGTTGCGGCCTCGCTGAAATAATACTGTACTTGCGCTTCCAGTCATTTCTGTGCTGCAATGGATATATTTACCCATTACATCATTGAAAGTAACGAAGTTACCAGCTTCCAGTATTACTTTCAGTTTCTCATGCTCACAATTTTTAATCATTGCAGAAATAGACTCGTTTGTTGAGAATTTTTCTGCATTGTTTGGGTCTAGACCATCATCAATAAAGGCTGCCTCCAATTGCTTTCGCAAATTGTCCATTTCGGTTGCATTCTGGGAAGCAGTTTTGCCTCTTTGTTTTATATTCAGTAATTTAGCTTTTAATACGTCGGGAGATTCTCCTTTTACGTTATCTTTAAGCTTATTTATTATTCCGGATATAGTAGATTCATTTTGTACTTTGTACAGAATTGTGCCGGTTATTTTTGATTTAATAACCTCAACTGCTATATCCTCCTCGTCGCCTTTAGTTCTTTCCACAATGCGTAAAACAGTTAGGAATCTGTTTAATGATAGCTTTTTACCATCAAATTCAGGGACTGAAGAGGAAACCTGCTTCACGTATTCCCCGTCTAAAGACTAACCAGGTAAGTCATTGTTTCTGTATTTTCTTGGAGCGTTTCAATGTCACTATCAATATCAATATCAATATCTGGATTGATTATTGGTTTAGACTCATCTAAATCTTCTAACTGGTTCTTGTTGAATTCAGCTAGCAGATTTGGATCTTCCGGGATTGTTATTACAATACTCCGTCTAGTACCAATATTATGTAATCTGGTTTTTAAACTTTTTACAATTTTTTGACATATGTTTTTATGCTCCTGCGTTAATTTATCATTAACATTCTTTATTGTAGTTACTATGTTATTATATTGAGCTGTTAATATTTGCGCGTGATGTACCAATGTATCTGACTTTATTGTTTTATCAGAATTGATACATTTGTATGATTTTTCGAACTTGTCTTTATAATCATTTATTTTCTTCGCTAATGCATTCCATTCCATTGTTTTATGGATATGAAGTCTTTCTTTAAAATAAGGTTAAACTGAACTCTATCATATGTTGCTCTAATTGTCTTTAGTGTAGCCATATTTTTATTAATATATATATATATTTTTTTTTATTTGTAATTCATTATATTTGTTTTATTTCATTTTCTTAAAGTTACAAGATTAATTATAGGTCATTTTCTGGCTCATATATTTCTTTTTTAAACATTTGTTATATAATTTATATAGTTTATAAAAACAATTTGCGCACATTATAACAACAGTTATTATTAACAGTGTGTGTATAAGTTCTAAGTCATTATTTTTTGATTCTACTTTATTAATGACATTAGCAGTGGAGTCCACTGACTTAACGTCTACTATTGCCACACTGGGCGTATATATTTTTAAAGTGTATTTATAACTATTTGTTGTATCTTCAGTAAATTTTACTATTGCATTGCTTTGCATTTACGTTAACAAGTTTTTCTACCTATTGTATTGTATAGCTTTATGGGCTATCTTCTAATTGAGCGGAGATGGTTCCGCACAATTTTACAAATTTTATTATAATAATGTTAACTGTTGCTCCAGATGTCCAGTTGTCCTCCGCACCAGCTGGTCGTCGCCGGTTCGGCTACGCTGACGCTCCGTCGTAGGCGAAAGTGGCGGAGTGCCCCTCGCGCTGTTGTCTTCACTGCCACTGATGTCCGTGGCCTATTGACTCAGGCGGGGCCGGTGCCGGTCTTCGCACTGGTCTTTGGTCCCAAGCATGTGGATTTGCATGCTGAAGCGTATAGTGGTCCAGGGCAGTCGTTCTGGCAGACGTCAGGTTTTTTCGGCAACGGCTTTGGAGATGGTGGTTTTTTAATTAGTTTTTCATTTATAACTTTGATATTTGCTGAGTGAGTTGCGGTATTTGGCTTTCTTTGCTGGAGGCTTTCTTTCAGAAAATCAAGTTCGGCAGTTAATTTTTGTGCCGTTGCCCATGTGGGCGGCGTATTCGTGTATAAAAGCCACTTAATGTGTGCTATTCTTTTATTTATTTTGTTTTTCTGGCCTCCGCGTTTGCCCATTACTCGCACTCTACTCACTCAGACTTTCAGTTTTTTTTTTTTTTCAATCTCTAGGTCTCCCGCGCTGGCGTAAGGGACGGATTGCCTCTCACAATTGTTGCTTGTTGTTGTTGTCATCCAGCCCTCTCACTCTTGTGTTTTATTCCATCGTTGACGGACTGCCACTCGTACTTGTAGACTGCTGGTCATCATAGTAGTTGTTGTTTTTAAAATATTAATATTATTTTTTTTTGACTGTATATTTTTAATGCACTTTTACATAGTTTTTGTTGTATAGGTTTTTTTTCACATGTTATATTTTCAACACGTTCGTGACACTTGTCACGGTCGTCATGTTGAATTAAAAGAGCTCGGTAATAATAAAAAGACGTCTTATTAGTTTCAAGCATTGGTCGAGAGTGTTCTCTCGGTTTTATTCAATTTTATATTTGGCTTATTACATACAATATTCTAAGTGAGCTCTGCCGCTAAAAGCGTCGGCAGAGAGAGAGAGAGAGAGTTGCAGTACATATGTGCCTATGTAGTTATGTACATATATATATATATGTACATATATATGTACAGATGGTACATACTCAAGAAGTGCTTATGCTAGCGATCTCACGCTGCAGCCAGTCCGCATAAGTGACGGATCCTATTACTGCACTTATGTATATTTATGATTGTATAAACATAGCAACAAAGTGTCGTTATGTTATGAGTTGTTACTCTTACTTTTAAGTGGGGCATATGACCACTTGTTATATTGTGTACTCTACAATACTGTGGGCATATGCTCATTTGGCATACAATATACTACAATCCTCATACTTTAATATCTACGCCCTATAAATATAAATATCATCTCATACCGGTGTACTATCACCAATAGCCATACTTTACTTACCTTCATACAAACTGCTGAAAATGATTGGTCTCCATATTGGCATTTGGAATGCCAATGGTCTGTCAAACAAAACTGACGAGCTAGAGCAATTTATAATACGTCATAATGTCGATTTGATGCTCATAAGCGAGACTCGCTTCAACTTCAACTCTCGTGTCCAAATCCCTGGATACTCTATCATAACGGCCAACTCACCCCAAGCTCACTTATGTATTGGTGGTGCAGTCATTCTAATCTCAAACCACATCGAATATCAAGCTCTTCCGGGCATATCACTGCCACAATTACACTGTGCTATCGTGCGC
>JAWNOR010000414.1:187500-189376 GCA_035045885.1 Drosophila borealis | reverse complement strand
ATATATATATATATATATATATATATATATATATATATATATATATATATATATATATATATAGAGAGAGAGAGAGAGAGAGAGAGAGAGAGAGAGAGAGAGAGAGAGAGAGAGAGAGAGAGAGAGACCTATAGGCTCGCAGACAGATAAGAAGAACCGCATATTCGCCGATAGACAGATAATAGGCAGTCCGACAGACAGACAAAGAGACAGACAGGAATACCAACAGCCTAGGCAGACGTACCGGCAGAGACAGACAGCCTGATATACAGACAAACAGACATGCAGACCGAGAAACAGGCAGACGGACCCGCAGACCCACAGACTAGCAGACACAGAGACACACAGGAAGAGAGAGAAAGATACACAGACAGGCAGGCAGACAAATACGCAGGAACACCTACCGTCTCACAGGCAGATACACCGGCAGAGACAGATAGGTAGACTTGCAGACAGATAGATATGTAGACAGGGAGACAGGCAGATGGGCAGACGGACAGACAGGTTATTAGATGGACAGACCGGCAGACAGACAGACAGATAGGAAGATAGGCAGACGGTCACACATACATATGGACTCGCAGACAAACGGACACACAGGAAGGTAGAGAGATACACAGACAGTCAGGCAGACAGATAGCCAGGAATACCTACAGCCCCGCAGGCAGACATACCGGCAGAGACAGACAGGCTGATAGACAAACTTGCAGACAGATAGGTACACAGATAGACAGACAAAAAGGCACACAGACAGACCGGCAAAAATACAGACAATAAGGAAGATAGGCAGACGGTCACACAGACCTACATACCCGCAGACAAACAGACACACAGGAAGGGAGATAGATACACAGACAGTCAGACAGACAGATAGACAGGAATATCTACAGCCTCGCAGACAGACACACCGGCAGAGGCAGACAGGCAGTTGTACAGACAGGCAGGCAGACATGCAGGCATACAGACAGATAGACGTACAGATAGTCAGACTGAAAATGAGAAAAAGACAGACATTCGGACAGACCGACATAAAGGGAGAGACAGAGAAAAAGAGAGAGAGAGAGAGAGAGAGAGAGAGAGAGAGAGAGAGAGAGAGAGAGAGAGAGAGAGAGAGAGAGAGAGAGAGAGAGAGAGAGAGAGAGAGAGAGAGAGAGAGAGAGAGAGAGAGACCTATAGGCTCGCAGACAGATAAAAAGAACCGCATATTCGCCGATAGACAGATAATAGGCAGTCCGACAGACAGACAAAGAGACAGACAGGAATACCTACAGCCTAGGCAGACGCACCGGCAGAGACAGACAGCCTGATATACAGACAAACAGACATGCAGACCGAGAAACAGGCAGACGGACCCGCAGACCCACAGACTACCAGACACTGAGACACTGAGAAAGATACACAGACAGGCAGGCAGACAAATACACAGGAACACCTACCGTCTCACAGGCAGATACACCGGCAGAGACAGACAGGCAGTTGTACAGACGGGCAGGCATACAGACAGATAGGCAAACAGATAGTCAGACTGAAAAAGAGAAAAGAGACAGACATTCAGACAGACCAACATAAGGAGAGAGAGAAAGAGAGAGAGAGAGAGAGAGAGAGAGAGAGAAAGAAGAGAGAGAGAGAGAGAGATAGAGAGAGAGAGAGAGAGAGAGAGAGAGAGAGAGAGAGAGAGAGAGAGAGAGAGAGAGAGAGAGAGAGAGAGAGAGAGAGAGAGACCTAAAGGCTCGCAGACAGATAAGAAGAACCGCATATTCGCAGATAGACAGATAATAATAGGCAGACGGGCAGACGGACAGACAGGTTATTAGATGGACAGACCGGCAGACAGACAGACAGATAGGAAGATAGGCAGACGGTCACACATACATAT
>JAWNOR010000414.1:90000-180000 GCA_035045885.1 Drosophila borealis | reverse complement strand
GACAGGTAGACTTACAGACAGATAGACAGGGAGACAGGCAGACAGGCAGACGGACAGACAGGTTATTAGATGGACAGACCGGCAAACAGACAGACAGATAGGAAAAGATCAGACAGAACGCAGACCCACAGACTCGCAGACATACAGACACACAGAAGGGAGAGAGAGATACACAGTCAGACAGACAGACAATAGACAGAATACCTACAGCCGCTCACAAAAAGAGAAAAAAAAAAAAAAAAGACAGACAAACACAACAGACCGGCAGACACAGACAGAAGGCAGACAGACACACGACCCAAGACTGCAGACAACAGACAGCAGAAAGAGAGAAGACAGGCAGACAACAGGCAGCAACACAAGGACAGGCAGACAGGCAGCTGCAAAACAGGCTGAAAGAGAGAGGCAGCAAGCAGACAGATAGGAAAACAGGCAGACAGACAGACAGATAGGAAAAAGGCAGACAGCCAGACAGAAGGAAAACAGGAAGACAGACCACAGACCACAGACTTGCTGACAACAGACACGCAGGAAGAGAGAGAGAGAGATACACAGACAGGCAGGAGACAGATAGACAGGAATACCTACAGCCTCTCAGACAGAGAGAGAGTGAGAGAGAGAGAGGGAGAGAGAGGAAACAATAGGAGAGAGGGAGACAGATAGGGAGAGAGACAGAAAACAAGGGACAGACCGCAGACAGACAGACAGACAGATAGTAGACCACAGACAGACATGCAGACAGGAGACAGGCAGGCAGATATACAGACAGGCGGACATGCAGACAGAAGACTGGCAGACATGCACACAGATAGGCAGACAGACAGACAGACCGAAGGCAGACAGACAGACAGATAGAAAAATAGGCAGACGGACACACAGATCCACAGACTTGCAGACAACACACAGGAAAGAGAGAGATACACAGACAGGCAGGAATACCTACAGCCCGCAGGCAGACATACCGGCAGAGACAGACAGGCTGATATACAGACAGACGAACATGCAGATAGATAGGTACACAGATAGACAGACAGAAAGGCACACAGGCAGACCGGCAAAATACAGACAAATAGGAAGATATGCAGACGGTCACACAGACCTACATACCCGCAGACAACACACAGGAAGGGAGAGGGATACACAGACAGTCAGACAGACAGATAGACAGGAATATCGACAGCCTCGCAGAAAGACACACCGGCAGAGGCAGACAGGCAGTTGTACATACAGGCAGGCGGACAGGCAGGTATACAGACAGATAGGCATACAGATAGTCAGACTGAAAAAAAAAGAGACAGACATTCAGACAGACCGACATAAAGTAAGAGAGAGAGCGAGAGAGAGAGAGAGAGAGAGAGAGAGAGAGAGAGAGAGAGAGAGAGAGAGAGAGAGAGAGAGAGAGAGAAAGAGAGAGAGACACCTATAGACTCGCAGACAGATAAGAAGAACCGCATATTCGCAGATAGACAGATAATAGGCAGTCCGACAGACAGACAAAGAGACAGACAGGAATACCTACAGCCTAGGCAGACAAACAGACATGCAGACCGAGAAGCAGGCAGACGGACACGCAGACCCACAGACTATCAGATGCAGAGACGCACAGCAAGAGAGAGAAAGATACACAGACATGCAGGCAGACAAATACGCAGGAACACCTACCGTCTC
Source organism: Drosophila borealis (assembly GCA_035045885.1). NCBI lineage: Eukaryota > Metazoa > Arthropoda > Insecta > Diptera > Drosophilidae > Drosophila > Drosophila borealis. The sequence goes on along the minus strand of JAWNOR010000414.1, from coordinate 178,332 downwards.
ACAGGCAGATACACCGGCAGAGACAGACAGGTAGACTTACAGTAGACAGGGAGACAGGCAGACGGGCAGACGGACAGACAGGTTATTAGATGGACAGACCGGCAGACAGACCGACAGATAGGAAAAGATTCAGACAGAAACGCAGACCCGCAGACTCGCAGACATACAGACACACAGGAAGGGAGAGAGAGATACACAGTCAGACAGACAGACAGATAGGCAGGAATACCTACAGCCGCTCAGACAAAGAGAGAGAGAGAGAGAGAGAGAGAGAGAGATAGGCAGAAAAAGACAGACAAACAAGCAGACAGACCGGCAGACTGACAGACAGATAGGTTGTTATGCAGACAGACACGCTGACCCATAGACTCGCAGACATACAGACATGCAGAAAGAGAGTAAGACAGGCAGACATACAGGCATGCATACACAAGGACAGGCAGACGGGCAGTCTGTCAGAAGTACGGGCTGAAAGAGAGAGGCAGTCAAGCAGACAGATTGGAAAACAGGCAGACAGACAGACAGATAGGAAAATAGGCAGACAGCCAGACAGATAGGAAAACAGGAAGACAGACACGCAGATACACAGACTTGAAGACATACACTAACAAAAAAAAAGAGAGATACACAGACAGGCAGGAATACCTACAGCCTTGCAGACAGACACACCGGCAGAGACGGACAGCCAGACATACAGACAGATAGATAGGCATACAGATTGTCAGATTGAAAAAGAGACAGACAGACAGGCATACAGCGTACAGCATACAACAGACATTCAAACAGATAGACATAAAAAGAGAGAGAGAAAGAGAGAAAGAGAGAGAGATGGAGAGAGAGATTGAGAGAGAGAGAGAGAGAGAGAGAGAGAGAGAGAGAGACAGGGTGAAAGACAGATAGAGAGTGAGAGAAAGACAGATAGAGAGTGAGAGAGACCTATTGACCCGCAGACAGAAAGGAAAAACAACTTATTCGCAGACAGACACAGTGAGGCTGACAGGATGATAGGCATTCAAACAGACAGAGAGACAGACATGCGTAGAAATAGACACACAGGAAGACAGCGTTACAGACCCGCAGACTGACGGAAAATAAGAAAAATGAACAGAGAGACAGGCAGAGAGAGAGAGAGAGAGAGAGAGACAGACATTCAGACAAGCAGGCAGACAGAACGTCAGACAGATAGGTAGATAGGCAGACTGACATGCAGACCCACAAATTCACAGACATACAGACAAATAGGATGAGAGAGAGAGAGAGAGAGAGAGACAGATGAAGAGAGAGAGAGAGACAGATAGGGAGAGAGAGAGAATGACAAACAGGCAGGCAGACCGGCAGACAGACAAACAGATAGGTATTTATGCAGACAGACACGCAGACGCACAGACTCGCCGACAAACAGACACACAGGAAGAGAGAGTGATACACATACTGTCAGGCAGACAGACAGGCAGGAATACCTACAGCCTCTCAGACACACAGCGAGAGAGAGAGAGACAGAGAAAGAGAGAAAGAGAAAGAGAGAGATAGAGAGAGAGATAGACAGATAGGGAGAGAGAGAGAGAGAGAGAGAGAGAGACAGACAAACAAGCAGACAGACCGGCAGACAGACAGACAGAAAGGTAGATATGCAGATAGACACGCTGACCCACAGACTCGCAGACATACAGACACAAAGGAAGAGAGAGAGAGACACACACAGTCAGCCAGACAGATTAGCAGGAATACCTGCAGCCTCATAGACCGCCACACCGAAAGAGACACACAGGCAGATGTACAGACAGACAGAAATGCAGACACAGAGACAGACAGGCGGGTAGACTGTCACACGCACGGGCTGAGAGAGAGAGGCAGACAAGCAGACAGACAGACAGATAGGAAAACAGGCAGTCAAACACGCAGACCCACGGACTCGCAGACATACAGAAACACAGAAAGAGAGGGAGAGAGATACACAGACAGGCAGGCAAACACACCGGCAGAGACAGACAGGCTGGTATACAGCCACACAAACATGCAGACAGAAAGGCAGGCAGAAGGGCAGACAGACAGACAGGCACTCAGATAGACAGACAGAAAGGCATACCAATAGACTCGCAGACAGTCAGACGCACGGGCAGAGAGAGGGAGAGAGAGACAGACAGACAGGCAGACCGACCGGTGGACAGACAGACAGAAAGGAAAACAGGCAGTCAGACACGCAGACCCACGGACTCTCAGATATACAGAAACACAGGAAGAAAGAAAGAGAGATTCACAGACTGGCAGGAAGACAGATTTGCAGAAATACCTAAAGCCCCGCAGACAGACACATCGGCCGAGACAGACAGGCTGATATACAGACAGACAGACATGCAGACAGGGAGAGAGGCAGACGGGCAGACAGACAGACAGGAACACAGATAGACAGACAGAAAGGCAGACAAATATACTCGCAAACAGCCAAACGCCCGGGCAGAGAGAGAGAGAGACAGACAGACAGGCCGACCGACCGACCGGCGGACAGATAAGAAAACAGGCAGACAGACGCGCAGGCCTACAGGAAGAAAGAGAGAGATACACAGACAGGCAGGCAGATAGATAGGCAGGAACACTAACAGCCTCGCAGGCAGACACACTGGCAGAGAGTGAAAGGCTGATATACAGACAGACAAATATGCAGACAGAGAGTCAGACAGACGGGCAGAAATACAGACAGGCACACAGATAGACAGAAAAAAAGTCAGACCAGCAGACTCGCACACAGTCAGACGCACGGGCAGACAGAGAGAGAGACAGACAGACAGGCAGACAGATTGGCAGGAATACCTGCAGTCTCGCAGGCAGACACACCGGCAGAGACAGGCAGGTAGAATTACAGACCGACAGATATGTAGATAGAGGGAGAGACAGACGCGCAGACAGACGCTCCGACAGATAGACAGGTACACAGATAGACAAACAAAAAGGCAGACAGACATACCGGCAGACAGACAGACAGATAAGAAGACGGTCACATATACCCACAGACTCGCAGACATACAAACACACAGGAATAGAGAGAGATACACAGACAGTCAGGCAGACAGCATCGCAGACAGACGCTCCGGCAGACACAGACAGGCTGATATACAGACAGACAGACAGGCACACAGATAGACACACCGAAAGGCAGACCAATAGACTCGCAGACAGTCAGACGCACGGGCAGACAGACAGACAGATGGGAAGATAGGCAGACGGTCACACAGACTCGCAGACATACAGACACACAGGAATAGAGAGAGAAATACACAGACAGTCAGGCAGACAGCATCGCAGACAAACGCTCCGGCAGAGACAGACAGGCTGATATACAGACAGACAGACAGGCACACAGATAGACAAACAGAAAGGCAGACAGATAGACCGGCAGACAGACAGACTGATAGGAAGACGGTCACATAGACCCACAGACTCGCAGACATACAGACACACAGGAAGAGACAGACAGGCAGACAGCCTGACAGATAGGCAGACGGTCACACAGACCCACAGACTCGCAGACGTACAGGCACACAGGAAAAGAGAAAGATACACAGACAGTCAGGCAGACAGATAGACAGACGCTCCGGCAGAGACAGACAGGCTGATATACAGACAGACAGGCACGCAGATAGACAGACAGACAGGCAGACCAATAGACTCGCAGATAGTCAGACGCACGGGCAAAGAGAGAAAGACAAACAAGCAGACAGACAGGCAGACCGACCGGCAGACAGACAGACAGATTGGAAGATAGGCAGACGGTCACACAGACCCACAGAGATACATAGACAGTCAGGAAGACAGATAGGCAGGAATACCTATAGCCTCGCTGACAGACACACCGGCAGAGACAGACAGGTAGACTTACAGACAGACAGATATGTAGCCAGAGAGACAGGCAGATGGGCAGACGAACAGACAGGTACACAGATGGACAGACAAAACGGCAGACAGACAGACCGGCAGACAGATAAGAAGACGTGCACATAGACCCACAGACTCGCAGACATACTGTAGTGCGTATATGCCCGTACAGAATACCCTGTATTCAAATATAAAGTATGCAGCACTTTGTTGCATACAATAACAATAATAACGTAAACAAGCCCAGAGCCAGTTTATGTATTGGCTCGGTCTCGTATTACGCAGCGCGGTTCACTAGCCTCACTAGCTGACCGTTTATGCTTACGCTGCAGATCCCACGCTCCGTCTGAGCACATTCCGTGAGCAATATATATGCTCACTAATACAGGCATATGCGAGCTACTCACTCTCTCTCTCTTTGTAGCTGTTAACCGATAACAGCATAAGTTTATATATATGTTATCCATAGGCTTAGAATATTTTTAAAGACAATTAAATGATTCTCAATATGAACTTCAGATCGCACTGACGTGCATGTGTTTTACTTATCAACTCAAATAAATCCGATAATATCTTTCGACATATAAAAAGATATTTCATGGCGACCGTGACTTGATCCGAAGTGAAAAAAGTATTAAACAAATATAAATAAACACAACAATTTCTGACAATAAAACAAATTTCTGATATATATTCTGTAACTCAAGAATAAATGCCAATAATTAACAAAGGCCCCGTACAGTACACTGCAATCTTCGGATTACAAATATAATGAGCAGCTGCAGCAGTTTATAAAAGTGTGAGAGGCAGTCCGCCCCTTGTACCAACGTTGGAAGTGAAAACTAAAAGCAAAAATATATGAGCACCAACTTGCACCAACTCTGGAATGACAACTAAAAGTAACAATAAATGAGCAACGTTGGACTGGAAGAGGCTGCTCCTGTTGAGCAAAGGGATGCACCCAGCCTGAAAGAGGCCTTGGAGGTGTATCCAAGCGATGGACCGCGCCCACTCACAATAGCTGAGTACAGGGCGCGACAAGAGAAGAAACAGAAGAAAAAGACAAAAAGAAGCGGACAAAGAATCAAACTACTACAACAGAGAAGATTTATAAAGGACCTCATCAAAACATCGATAACGCCCCGGGAAAAAGATAAGCACATGGAGAATCTTAAGCTCATCGAGAAACAACTTCGTACTGGTGCGAAGCAACGCAATAAGGGCTGCAATGATGCCAATGCCTAAATTGCCCTTAAACATAAGCTCCAATTCAAGTCGATGCGCGAAAGCGCTACTTAAAAAATACTAAAATCTGTTAGGCTTTTACTAACACATACGGTTGGACTATTAATTGTATAAATAAAAATTGTCAGCCAACCGTATGCCCTAATTAACCCAAAATTTTCAAATTAAAATAGATTTATATCACATAATTCCGTTTAAAAAAAAAAAAAAAATATATATATATATATATATATATATATATATATATATATATATAGATATATATATCTAATTGTACATAAGTACAAAAGCATTATTAAGAAGAAATTAAAAAGATATTTCAAAGTAATAATTCGTTCAGTTAGAATACAAAGATCCAAGACATTTTCACTAAAATGGGCTCAAACGAGTCCAAGGTTGAAAAATCAGCCGCAAATGTGATCAATAATGTTAAAGTAATCGATCATAAAGAAAATTTGGAAGACATTGCAATTCTATTGCTTATCATAGCCGTGGCATCTGTCATTTCTCTAGGACTCAAAATTTATGCGATGCATAACAAAAAAATCAAAAAACGTTACTTGAGTAGGGCAAATGATTTAGAAAAAATCTAAAATTCAAAAATTTTCTTTAACAATGACAGATATAGCATCCATTATTAGGCTCACATATAGAGATGAGCCAGATTTTCGTATTCGCGCACTAAACGTACTGCGATTACACAGCGAATTCATTACAGTATATGAATTCGAACAAGAATATATAGAAACTTACGACACTAACACAAGTCCGTTAAGACATTGCCAGAAAATAGAAAAGGGATTAGTACTTAATACGTTGCCATATGTCTCAGTCAAAATAATTACTGAAGAACACCCAATTTTGGGACCAGCAACAATAATAATGGTGTGATTGCATAAATAAGATTTAAATAAAGAAGTGCCACATGGAATGGCACCAGATAGCTGAAGAAATAAAGCTGCATAGATCGAATTTCGATAAATCATATAAGTGCCTAAATAAGAGCGCACCAGTTTTGCAACCGACCATAATTAAACACACTGAGATTCTTGTATATGAATACAATGAAATCAGGAGTTTAATTGAAGAGTGGCAGCATAAGCTCACAAGCTTACACAGAGTCCAAACTTCAGACATTTTACAACGTCTAAGGGATAACCTGGTAAGCTTGAACGAAAAGTACAATCTCCAGCTTTATTTACCATCGGCATTAAACACGCCGGTAACATTTGATAAGTCACTCCTGACAAACGACCAAGTAGAAGACACAAAATTAGTAAACATGGCACAAACAGTTGTAGAATTTATCAAGCTAGCCACATCTCTGATACCAGAGTTTGACGGTAAGCCGGAAAATCTACAAAGTTTTCTAGATTCTTTGAATCTATTAGAAACATTAAAAGGCACACATGAGCCAACAGCCATAAGCCTTATAAAAACTAAGCTAAAAGGCCATGCGAGAAATTTAATAAGTAATGAGCAGACAATTGCTGCAATCATTACGCAACTATCAAATGCAGTAAAAGGAGAATCGGTAGAAGTGTTATCTGCTAAGCTTCTTAATATGCAACAGAAAAATAAAACGGCTAACCAATACACCCAAGAGGTGGAAAAACTGGTAAAAGCCCTTGAAGGCGCCTATATCAGTGAAGGTCTAAGCCAATCCCTAGCAAACAAATACAGCACTACAACAGCTGTAAAAGCTATGACCCAAAATTGTTCAATTGATAAGGTAAAACTTATCATGCAGGCAGGCACATTCAATAACATGAATGATGCCATTTCCAAATTTGTCAATAGTTGCACAGAAGCAACCGGACAAACCAATACTATCCTTTATTACCAAAATTACTATCCTCGTGGTGGAAACCGCGGAAGAGGTAATTATAGAGGCCGACCATACAACAGAGGCGGCTACAGAAATAATAATAATGGTAATAGAAACAATGATAACAGAGGCAATCCTCGAGGCGGCTCATATAGAGGCGGCTCAAACAGAGGAAGACAGCAAAACCAGATCCGAGTAACACAAGGCAACTCGGAAAACCAACAAACCCCCTTGAGCAACGAGTAATACAAATTTATCATATAAATCTAAGTCTCAGTAGTCTCATCAAAATATACAATAGGAAAAATAATATACCATTGACTCTGCTAGTAGATACAGGAGCAAATGTCTCAATTTTAAAGAACAATAAAACAGATTTAAATGTAAATCAAAACTATAAAACAAGTATAACAGGAATTGGACAGGGAACAATAGAGTCAATTGGACAATCCACAATTGATCTACTTTTCGATTACTTCGTAATCAGTCACAATTTCCAAATAGTCCACAATGAATTTCCCATACCTTGCGATGGAATTCTTGGACTAGACTTCATCAGAAAATTCAATTGCATAATAGATTACCAACATGATGAACTCATCATGAAACCAGAATCATTTAATTATCAAATACATGTACCGCTATTACATAATGATATTGATAACTCAATATTGTTACCAGCTAGATCAGAAGTTATAAGAAAAATTACGCTTCTGACAAATGAAGATACAGTTCTTATACCAAACCAAGAAATACACCCTGGGGTAATAATAGCAAACAGTATCGTAAAAAGTAATAGCGCAATAGTCCGTATTTTAAATACAAATAGTAAACATATACAAATTCAAAACCCCGAAGTAAAATTTGAGTCATTACAACAATATGACATCAAAATAAATAACATAAATACCGGCAATAGAACAGATGAAGTCATATATAAATTAAATTTCCCTGAACAATTTAAAAACAAGCTTACTGACTTATGTACCAAATACAGTGACATATTTGGTCTAGAAACAGAAGCAGTTTCAAGTAACAATTTTTATAAACAGAAATTAAGATTAGCAGACAAAACACCCGTATATATTAAAAACTACAGAAATGCAGAAACAGAAAAGCCAGAAGTTAACAGGCAGGTCGAAAAACTAATAAAAGATGGTATAGTAGAACCATCTATCTCAGAATACAATAGCCCACTTCTCTTGGTACCCAAGAAATCTCTCCCAAATTCAAAGGAGAAAAAAATGGCGTTTAGTAGTTGATTATCGCCAAATTAACAAAAAACTTTTAGCAGATAAATATCCACTGCCAAGAATTGAGGAAATACTTGACCAATTAGGACGAGCTAAATATTTTTCATGTCTCGATCTTATGTCAGGTTTTCACCAAATTGCGCGTTACAGACCCGCAGACTGACGGAAAATAAGAAAAATGAACAGAGAGACAGGCAGAGAGAGAGAGAGAGAGAGAGAGAGAGACAGACATTCAGACAAGCAGGCAGACAGAACGTCAGACAGATAGGTAGATAGGCAGACTGACATGCAGACCCACAAATTCACAGACATACAGACAAATAGGATGAGAGAGAGAGAGAGAGAGAGACAGATGAAGAGAGAGAGAGAGACAGATAGGGAGAGAGAGAGACTGACAAACAGGCAGGCAGACCGGCAGACAGACAAACAGATAGGTATTTATGCAGACAGACACGCAGACGCACAGACTCGCCGACAAACAGACACACAGGAAGAGAGAGTGATACACATACTGTCAGGCAGACAGACAGGCAGGAATACCTACAGCCTCTCAGACACACAGCGAGAGAGAGAGACAGAGAAAGAGAGATAGAGAAAGAGAGAGATAGAGAGAGAGATAGACAGATAGGGAGAGAGAAAGAGAGAGAGACAGACAAACAAGCAGACAGACCGGCAGACAGACAGACAGAAAGGTAGATATGCAGATAGACACGCTGACCCACAGACTCGCAGACATACAGACACAAAGGAAGAGAGAGAGAGACAAACACAGTCAGCCAGACAGATTAGCAGGAATACCTGCAGCCTCATAGACCGCCACACCGAAAGAGACACACAGGCAGATGTACAGACAGACAGAAATGCAGACACAGAGACAGACAGGCGGGTAGACTGTCACACGCACGGGCTGAGAGAGAGAGGCAGACAAGCAGACAGACAGACAGATAGGAAAACAGGCAGTCAAACACGCAGACCCACGGACTCGCAGACATACAGAAACACAGAAAGAGAGGGAGAGAGATACACAGACAGGCAGACAAACACACAGGCAGAGACAGACAGGCTGGTATACAGCCACACAAACATGCAGACAGAAAGGCAGGCAGAAGGGCAGACAGACAGACAGGCACTCAGATAGACAGACAGAAAGGCTCGACTAGACAGTCAGACAGCACGGGCAGAGAGAGGGAGAGAGAGACAGACAGACAGGCAGACCGACCGGTGGACAGACAGACAGAAAGGAAAACAGGCAGTCAGACACGCAGACCCACGGACTCTCAGATATACAGAAACACAGGAAGAAAGAAAGAGAGATTCACAGACTGGCAGGAAGACAGATTTGCAGAAATACCTAAAGCCCCGCAGACAGACACATCGGCCGAGACAGACAGGCTGATATACAGACAGACAGACATGCAGACAGGGAGAGAGGCAGACGGGCAGACGTACAGGCACATAGGAAAAGAGAAAGATACACAGACAGTCAGGCAGACAGATAGACAGACGCTCCGGCAGAGACAGACAGGCTGATATACAGACAGACAGGCACGCAGATAGACAGACAGAAAGGCAGACCAATAGACTCGCAGATAGTCAGACGCACCGGCAAAGAGAGAAAGACAAACAAGCAGACAGACAGGCAGACCGACCGGCAGACAGACAGACAGATTGGAAGATAGGCAGACAGTCACACAGACCCACAGACTCGCAGACATACAGACACACAGGTAGAGGGAGAGATACATAGACAGTCAGGAAGACAGATAGGCAGGAATACCTATAGCCTCGCTGACAGACACACCGGCAGAGACAGACAGGTAGACTTACAGACAGACAGATATGTAGCCAGAGAGACAGGCAGATGGGCAGACGAACAGACAGGTACACAGATGGACAGACAAAACGGCAGACAGACAGACCGGCAGACAGATAAGAAGACGTGCACATAGACCCACAGACTCGCAGACATACAGACACACAGGAATAGAGAGACATACACAGACAGTCAGGCAGACAGCAACGCAGACAGACGCTCCGGCAGAGACAGACAGAAAGAGAGACGGGCAGACAGACAGACAGGCACACAGGCACAGACAGTCAGACGCACGGGCAAAGAGAGAAAAACAAACAAGCAGATAGACAGGCTGACAGACCTGCTGACAGACAAACAGATGGGAAGATAGGCAGACGGTCACACAGACCCACAGACTCGCAGACACACAGGCACACATGTAGAGAGAGAAATACATAGACAGTCAGGAAGACAGATAGGCAGGAATACCTATAGCCTCGCTGACAGACACACCGGCAGAGACAGACAGGTAGACTTACAGACAGACAGACATGTAGTCAGAGAGACAGGCAGATGGAAAGACGAACAGACAGGTTCACAGGTAGACAGACCGGCAGACAGATAGGCAAAGAGTCACACAGACCCACAGAGTCGCAGACATACAGACACACGGCAAGAGAGAGAGATACACAGACATTCAGGCAGACAGCATCGCAGACAGACGCTCCGGCAGAGACAGACAGGCTGATTTAAAGACAGACAGACATGCAGACAGAAAGACAGGCAGACGGGCAGACAGACAGACAGGCACACAGGCACAGACAGTCAGACGCCTGGGCAAAGAGAGAAAGACAAACAAGCAGATAGACAGGCAGACCGACCGGCAGACAGACAAACAGATGGGAAGATAGGCAGACGGTCACACAGACTCGCAGACATACAGACACACAGGTAGAGAGAGAGATACATAGACAGTCAGGAAGACAGATAGGCATATAGCCTCGCTGACATACACACCGGCAGAGACAGACATGTAGACCTACAGACAGATATGTAGTCAGATGGACAGACCGGCAGCCATACAGGCAGCCAGTCACACAGACCCACAGACTCGCAGACGTACAGGCACACAGGAAGAGAGAGAGATACACAGACAGTCATTCAAACAGATAGACAGACGCACCGGCAGAGACAGACAGGCTGATATACAGACAGAGAGACATGCAGACAGAGAGACAGGCAGACGGGCATACAGGCAGACAGGCACCCAGACCCACAGACTAGCAGACGTACAGGCACACAGGAAGAGATATAGGTTCACAGACAGACAAACAGTCACACAGATAGACAGACAGAAAGGCACACCAATAGACTCGCAGACAGTCAGACGCACGGCCAGAGAGAAGAAAGAGAGAGAGAGAGAGACAGACAGACAGGCAGACCGACCGGTGGACAGACAGACAGAAAGGAAAACAAGCAGTCAGACACGCAGAGCCGCGGACTCGCAGACATACAGAAACACAGGAAGGGACACAGGAACAGGAACAGGGAACAGGAACACAGCCTGGCAGGCAGACAGATTGGCAGGAATACCTTAAGCCCTGCAGGCAGACACACCGGCAGAGAGAGACAGGCTGATATACAGACAGACAGACAGGCTCACAGACAGACAGACTGACCGATAGGAAGATAGGCAGACGGTCACACAAACCCACAGACTAGCAGACGTACAGGAACACAGGAAGAGAAAGATATACACGTACAGTCAGGCAGACAGATAGACAGACGCACTGGCAGAGACAGACAGGCTGATATACAAACGGACAGAAATGCAGACAGAGAGATAGGCAGACGGGCAGACAGACAGACAGGCAGGCACAGACAGTCAGACGCACGGGCAGAGAGAGAGAGAGAGAGAGAGAGACAGACAGACAGGCAGACCGATCGGTGGCAGACAGACAGAAACACAGGAAGAGAGAGAGAGAGATAGATTCACAGACTGGCTGGCAGACAGATTTGCAGGAATACCTAAAGCCCCGCAGACAGACACACCGGCAGAGACAGACAGTCTGATATACAGACAGACAGACATGCAGACAGGGAGAGAGGCAGACGCGCAGACAGACAGACAGGCACACAGATAGACGGACAGAAAGGCAGACAAATAGACTCGCAAACAGCCAAACGCCCGGGCAGAGAGAGAGAGAGAGAGAAAGACAGACAGACAGACCGACCGGCGGACAGATAAGAAAACAGGCAGACAGACGCGCAGACCCACAGGAAGAAAGAGAGAGATACACAGACAGGCAGGCAGACAGATAGGCAGGAACACTAACAGCCTCGCAGGCAGACAAACCGGCAAAGAGTGACAGGCTGATATACAGACAGACAACATCAGACAAGTACAGACAACAAAACAAACGGGCACACAGATAGACAGAAAGAAGTCAGACCAGTAGACTCGCAGACAGTCAGACTCACGGGCAGACAGAGAGAGAGACAGACAGAAAGGCAGACAGATTGGCAGGAATACCTGCAGTCTCGCAGGCAGACACACCGGCAGAGACGGCAGCAGAATAACAGACCGAGAGTTATGTAGACAGCGGGAGAGGCAGAGCGCAGACAGACGCTCCGAAAGACAGACAGGTACACAGATAGACAAACAAAAAGGCAGATAGACAGACCGGCAGACAGACAGACAGATAAGAACACGGTCACATAGACCGACAGACTCGCAGACATACAAACACACAGGAATAGTGAGAGATACATAGACAGTCAGGCAGACAGCATCGCAGACAGACGCTCCGGCAGACACAGACAGGCTGATATACAGACAGACAGACTGGCACACAGACAGGCAGACCAATAGACTCGCAGACAGTCAAACGCACGGGCAAAGAGACAAAGACAAACAAGCAGACAGACAGGCAGACCGACCGGCAGACAGACAGACAGATGGGAAGATAGGCAGACGGTCACACAGACCCACAGACTCGTAGACATACAGACACACAGGAAAAGAGAGAGATACACAGACAGTCAGGCAGACAGCATCGCAGACAGACCCTCCGGCAGAGACAGACAGGCTGATATACAGACAGGCAGACATGCAGACAGAAAGACAGGCAGACGGGCAGACAGACAGACAGGCACAAAGGCACAGACAGTCAGACGCCTGGGCAAAGAGAGAAAGACAAACAAGCAGACAGACAGGCAGACCGAACGGCAGACAGACAGACAGATAGATAGATAGGTCACACAGACCCACAGACTCGCAGACATACAGACACACAGGTAGAAGAGAATACATAGACAGTCAGGAAGACAGATAGGCAGGAATACCTATAGCCTCGCTGACAGACACACCGGCAGAGACAGACATGTAGACCTACAGACAGATATGTATCAGATGGACAGACCGGCAGACATATAGGCAGACAGTCACACAGACCCACAGACTCGCAGACAACAGTCACACGGGAGGAAAGATACACAGACAGTCAGGCAGACAGCATCGCTGACAGACGCTCCGGCAGAGACAGACAGGCTGATATACAGGCAGACAGACAGGCAGACAGATAGACACACAGAAAGGCAGACAGATAGACCGGCAGACAGACAGACAGATAGGAAGACGGTCACATAGACCCACAGACTCGCAAACATACAGAAACATGTGAAGAGAGACAGACCAGCAGACAGACTGACAGATAGGCAGACGGTCACACAGACTCGCAGACATACAGACACACAGGAATAGAGAGAGAGAGATACACAGACAGTCAGTCAGACAGCATCGCAGACAGACGCTCCGGCAGAGACAGACAGGCTGATATACAGACAGACAGACAGGCACACAGATAGACAAACAGAAAGGCAGACAGATAGACCGGCAGACAGACAGACAGACAGACAGACAGGAAGATGGTCACATAGACCCACAGACTCGCAGACATACAGACACACAGGAAGAGACAGACAGGCAGACAGCCTGACAGATAGGCAGACGGTCACACAGACCCACAGACTCGCAGACGTACAGGCACACAGGAAGAGAGAAAGATACACAGACAGTCAGGCATACAGATAGACAGACGCTCCGGCAGAGACAGACAGGCTGATATACAGACAGACAGGCACACAGATAGACAGACAGAAAGGCACACCAATAGACTCGCAGATAGTCAGAAAACAGGCAGACAGACGCGCAGACCCACAGGAAGAAAGAGAGAGATACACAGACAGGCAGGCAGACAGATAGGCAGGAACACTAACAGCCTCGCAGTCAGACACACCGGCAGAGACAAACAGGTAGACTTACAGACAGACAGATATGCAGTCATAGAGACATTCAAATGGGCAGACGAACAGACAGGTACACAGATGGACAGATAGGCAGACAGTCACACAGACCCACAGACTCGCAAACATACAAAAACATGTGAAGAGAGACAGACCAGCAGACAGACTGACAGATAGGCAGACGGTCACACAGACTCGCAGACATACAGACACACAGGAATAGAGAGAGAGATACACAGACAGTCAGGCAGACAGCATCGCAGACAGACGCTCCGGCAGAGACAGACAGGCTGATATACAGACAGACAGACAGGCACACAGATAGACAAACAGAAAGGCAGACAGATGGACTGGCAGACAGACAGACAGATAGGAAGACGGTCACATAGACCCACAGACTCGCAGACATACAGACACACAGGAAGAGACAGACAGGCAGACAGCCTGACAGATAGGCAGACGGTCACACAGACCCACAGACTCGCAGACGTACAGGCACACAGGAAGAGAGAAAGATACACAGACAGTCAGGCAGACAGATAAACAGACGCTCAGGCAGAGACAGACAGGCTGATATACAGACAGACAGGCACGCAGATAGACAGATAGAAAGGCAGACCAATAGACTCGCAGATAGTCAGACGCACCGGCAAAGAGAGAAAGACAAACAAGCAGGCAGACAGGCAGACCGACCGGCAGACAGACAGACAGATTGGAAGATATGCAGACAGAGACCCACAGACTCGCAGACATACAGACACACAGGTAGAGGGAGAGATACATAGACAGTCAGGAAGACAGATAGGCAGGAATACCTATAGCCTCGCTGACAGACACACCGGCAGAGACAGACAGGTAGACTTACAGACAGACAGAAAGATGGGCAGACGAGCAGACAGGTACACAGATGGACAGACAAAACGGCAGACAGACAGACCGGCAGACAGACAAACAGATGGGAAGATAGGCAGACGGTCACACAGACTCGCGGACATACAGACACACAGGTAGAGAGAGAGATACATAGACAGTCAGGAAGACAGATAGGCAGGAATACCTATAGCCTCGCTGACAGACACACCGGCAGAGACAGACATGTAGACCTACAGACAGATATGTAGTCAGATGGACAGACCGGCAGACATATAGGCAGCTAGTCACACAGACCCACATACTCACAGACATACAGTCACACGGGAAGAGAGAGAGAGATACACAGACAGTCAGGCAGACAGCATCGCTGACAAATGCTCCGGCAGAGACAGACAGGCTGATATACAGACAAACAGACAGGCACTCAGATAGACACACAGAAAGGCAGACAGACAGACCGGCAGACAGACAGACAGATAGGAAGACGGTCACATAGACCCACAGACTCGCAGACATACAGACACACAGGAATAGAGACAGACAAGTGACAGCCTGACAGATAGGCAGACGGTCACACAGATCCACAGACTCGCAGACGTACAGGCACACAGGAAGAGAGAGAGATACACAGACAGTCATTCAAACAGATAGACAGACGCACCGGCAGAGACAGACAGGCTGATATACAGACAGAGAGACAGGCAGACGGGCATACAGGCATACAGGCAGACAGGCACCCAGACCCACAGACTCGCAGACGTACAGGCACACAGGAAGAGATATAGGTACACAGACAGACAGACAGTCACACAGATAGACAGACAGAAAGGCACACCAATAGACTCGCAGACAGTCAGACGCACGGCCAGAGAGAAAAAGAGAGAGAGAGAGAGAGACAGGCAGACCGACCGGTGGACAGACAGACAGAAGGGAAAACAAGCAAACAGACACGCAAAGCCACTGACTCGCAGACATACAGAAACACAGGAAGAGAGAGAGATACACAGCCTAGCAGGCAGACAGATTGGCAGGAATACCTAAAGCCCTGCAGACAGACACACCGGCAGAGAGAGACAGGCTGATATACAGACAGACAGACAGGCTCACAGACAGACAGGCTGACCGATGGGAAGATAGGCAGACGGTCACACAAACCCACAGACTCGCAGACGTACAGACACACAGGAAGAGAGAGATATACACATACAGTCAGGCAGACAGATAGACAGACGCACTAGCAGAGACAGACAGGCTGATATACAGACGGACAGAAATGCAGACAGAGAGACAGGCAGACGGGCAGACAGACAGACGGACAGACAGACAGGCACACACAGGCACAGACAGTCAGACGCAGGGGCAGAGAGAGAGAGAGAGAGAGAGAGAGAGAGAGAGAGACAGACAGACAGGCAGACCGACCGGTGGCAGACAGACAGAAACACAGGAAGAGAAAGAGAGATTCACAGACTGGCAGGCAGACAGATTTGCAGGAATACCTAAAGCTCCGCAGATAGACACACCGGCAGAGACAGACAGGCTGATATACAGACAGACAGACATGCAGACAGGGAGAGAGGCAGACGCGCAGACAGACAGACAGGCACACAAATAGACGGACAGAAAGGCAGACAAATAGACTCGCAAACAGCCAAACGCCCGGGCAGAGAGAGAGAGAGAGAAAGACAGACAGACAGACCGACCGGCGGACAGATAAGAAAACAGGCAGACAGACGCGCAGACCCACAGGAAGAAAGAGAGAGATACACAGACAGGCAGGCAGACAGATAGGCAGGAACACTAACAGCCTCGCAGGCAGACAAACCGGCAAAGAGTGACAGGCTGATATACAGACAGACAAACATGCAGACAGAGAGTTAGACAGACAAGCAAAATACAAACGGGCACACAGATAGACAGAAAGAAAGTCAGACCAGTAGACTCGCAGACAGTCAGACTCACGGGCAGACAGAGAGAGAGACAGACAGAAAGGCAGACAGATTGGCAGGAATACCTGCAGTCTCGCAGGCAGACACACCGGCAGAGACGGCAGGCAGAATAACAGACCGAGAGTTATGTAGACAGCGGGAGAGGCAGATGCGCAGACAGACGCTCCGAAAGACAGATAGGTACACAGATAGACAAACAAAAAGGCAGATAGACAGACCGGCAGACAGACAGACAGATAAGAACACGGTCACATAGACCGACAGACTCGCAGACATACAAACACACAGGAATAGTGAGAGATACATAGACAGTCAGGCAGACAGCATCGCAGACAGACGCTCCGGCAGACACAGACAGGCTGATATACAGACAGACAGACTGGCACACAGACAGGCAGACCAATAGACTCGCAGACAGTCAAACGCACGGGCAAAGAGACAAAGACAAACAAGCAGACAGACAGGCAGACCGACCGGCAGACAGACAGACAGATGGGAAGATAGGCAGACGGTCACACAGACCCACAGACTCGCAGACATACAGACACACAGGAAAAGAGAGAGATACACAGACAGTCAGGCAGACAGCATCGCAGACAGACCCTCCGGCAGAGACAGACAGGCTGATATACAGACAGGCAGACATGCAGACAGAAAGACAGGCAGACGGGCAGACAGACAGACAGGCACAAAGGCACAGACAGTCAGACGCCTGGGCAAAGAGAGAAAGACAAACAAGCAGACAGACAGGCAGACCGAACGGCAGACAGACAGACAGATAGATAGATAGGTCACACAGACCCACAGACTCGCAGACATACAGACACACAGGTAGAGAGAGAGATACATAGACAGTCAGGAAGACAGATAGGCAGGAATACCTATAGCCTCGCTGACAGACACACCGGCAGAGACAGACATGTAGACCTACAGACAGATATGTAGTCAGATGGACAGACCGGCAGACATATAGGCAGACAGTCACACAGACCCACAGACTCGCAGACATACAGTCACACGGGAGGAGAGAGATACACAGACAGTCAGGCAGACAGCATCGCTGACAGACGCTCCGGCAGAGACAGACAGGCTGATATACAGACAGACAGACAGGCAGACAGATAGACACACAGAAAGGCAGACAG
Source organism: Drosophila borealis (assembly GCA_035045885.1). Lineage (NCBI taxonomy): Eukaryota > Metazoa > Arthropoda > Insecta > Diptera > Drosophilidae > Drosophila > Drosophila borealis. The sequence continues at coordinate 160,075 of JAWNOR010000414.1, read as the reverse complement.
ATAGACCGGCAGACAGACAGACAGATAGGAAGACGGTCACATAGACCCACAGACTCGCAGACATACAGACACACAGGAATAGAGACAGACAAGTGACAGCCTGACAGATAGGCAGACGGTCACACAGACCCACAGACTCGCAGACATACAGGCACACAGGAAGAGAGAGAGATACACAGACAGTCATTCAAACAGATAGACAGACGCACCGGCAGAGACAGACAGGCTGATATACAGACAGAGAGACAGGCAGACGGGCATACAGGCATACAGGCAGACAGGCACCCAGACCCACAGACTCGCAGACGTACAGGCACACAGGAAGAGATATAGGTACACAGACAGACAGACAGTCACACAGATAGACAGACAGAAAGGCACACCAATAGACTCGCAGATAGTCAGACGCACGGCCAGAGAGAAAAAGAAGAGAGAGAGAGAGAGAAGCAGACAGACAGGCAGACCGACCGGTGGACAGACAGACAGAAGGGAAAACAAGCAGACAGACACGCAGAGCCACAGACTCGCAGACATACAGAAACACAGGAAGAGAGAGAGATACACAGACTAGCAGGCAGACACATTGGCAGGAATACCTAAAGCCCCGCAGACAGACACACCGGCAGAGACAGACAGGCTGATATACAGACAGACAGACAGGCTCACAGACAGACAGGCTGACCGATGGCGACAGATAGGCAGACGGTCACACAAACCCACAGACTCGCAGACGTACAGGCACACAGGAAGAGAGAGAGATACACAGACAGTCAGGCAGACAGATAGACAGACGCACTGGCAGAGACAGACAGGCTGATATACAGACAGACAGACATGCAGACAGGGAGAGAGGCAGACGGGCAGACAGACAGACGGACAGACAGACAGGCACACACAGGCACAGACAGTCAGACGCACGGGCAGAGAGAGAGAGAGAGAGAGAGAGGGAGAGAGACAGACAGACAGGCAGACCGACCGGTGGACAGACAGACAGAAACACAGGAAGAGAGAGAGAGATACACAGACTGGCAGGCAGACAGATTTGCAGGAATACCTAAAGCCTCGCAGACAGACACACCGGCAGAGACAGACAGGCTGATATACAGACAGACAGACATGCAGACAGGGAGAGAGGCAGACGCGCAGACAGACAGACAGGCACACAAATAGACGGACAGAAAGGCAGACAAATAGACTCGCAAACAGCCAAACGCCCGGGCAGAGAGAGAGAGAGTGGGTCTGCGTGTCTGTCTGTCTTTCCCTATCTGCCTGTGAGTCTGACTGTCTGCGAGTCTTTTGGTCCGCCTATCTGTGTGCTTGTCTCTCTGTCTGCATGTCTGTCTGTCTGCATGTCTGTCTGTCCGTATATCAGCCTGTCTGTCTCTGCCGGTGCGTCTGTCTGTCTGTCAGCCTTTCCGTCTGTCTATCTGTCTACCTGTCTGGCTGTCTGCTCGTCTGTCTGTCTACATATCTGTCTGTCTGTTGGTCTACCTGAATGTCTCTGCCGGTGTGTCTGTCTGCGAGGCTGTAGGTATTCTTGCCTATCTGTCTGCCTGCCTGTCTGTGTATCTCTCTATCTCTCTTCCTGTGTGTCTCTTTGTCTATTAGTTTGTGGGTCTGCGTGTCTATCTGCCTGTTTTCTTATCTGTCCGCCGGTCGGTCTGCCTGTCTGTCTATTTCTCTCTGTCTGCACGTGCGTCTGACTGTCTGCGAATCTATTTGTCTGCCTTTCTGTCTGTCTATCTGTGTGCCTGTATGTCTGTCTGCCCGTCTTCCTGTCGCTCTGCCTGTATGTCTGTCTGCCTGTCTGTCGCTACCGGAGCGTCTGTCAGCGATACTGTGGGTATTCCTGTCCATTTGTCTGCCTGACTGTCTGTGTATCTCTCTCTCTTCCTGTGTGTCTGTTTGTCTGCGCGTGTCTCTGTGTCTGCGAGTCTGTGGGTCTGCGTGTCTGTGGGTCTGCGTGTCTGCCTGCCTGTTTTCCTATCTGTCCTCCGGTCGGTCTGCCGTTCTGTCTGCTTCTCTTTTGCTGCCCGTGGGTCTGACTGTCTGTGAGTCTATTGGTCTGCCATTCTGTCTGTCTATCTGTGTGCCTGTCTGCCGTACGCCTGTTTCTCTGTGTGCATGTCTGTCTGTCTGTATATCAGCATGTCTGTCTCTGACGATGTGTCTGTCTTCGAGGCTGCAGGTATAACTGCCAATCTGTCTGCCTGACTGTCAGTCTATCTCTCTCTTTTCCTGTGCGTTTGACTGTCTGCGAGTTTATTGGTCTGCCTTTCTGTCTGTCTATCTGGGTGCCGGTCTGTCTGTCTGTCCGTCTGCCTGTCTCTCTATATGCATGTTTGTCTGTCTGTATATCAGCCTGTCTGTCTCTGCCGGTGTGTCTGCATGCAAGGCTGTCGGTGTTCCTGCCTATCTGTCTGCCTGCCTGTCTGTGTATCTCTCTCTCTCTCTCTCTCTCTTCCTGTGTGTCTGTAAGTCTGCGAGTCTGTCGGTCTGTCTGCCCGTCTGCATGTCTCTCTGACTTCATATCTCTCTGACTTCATATCTCTCTCTCTCTCTCTCTCTCTCTCTCTCTCTCTCTCTCTCTCTCTCTCTCTCTCTCTCTCTCTCTCTCTCTCTCTCTTTTTCTCTCTCTCACTCTCGCTCTCTCTCTCTCTCTCTCTCTCTCTCTCTCTCTCTCTCTCTCTCTCTGTCCGCGCGTCTGCCTGTCTCTCTGTCTGTATATCTGTCCGTCTGTGCATCGTTCTCTTTTTCTGTGTGTCTCTGCGTCTGCGAGTCTGCCTGTCTGTCTGCCTGTTTTCCTATCTGTCCTCCGCTCGGTCTGCCGCTCTGTCTGCCTCTCTTTTGCTGCCCGTGGGTCTGACTATCTGAGAGTCTATTGGTCTGCCATTCTGTCTGTCTATCTGTGTGCCTGTCTGCCGTACGCCTGTTTCTCTGTGTGCATGTCTGTCTGTCTGTATATCAGCATGTCTGTCTCTGCCGATGTGTCTGTCTTCGAGGCTGCAGGTATAACTGCCAATCTGTCTGACTGACTGTCTGTTTATCTCTCTCTCTTCCTGTGTGTTTTCATGTCTACGAGCCTGTGGCTACGCTCTAGATATTCCTGTCTGTCTCTTTGTCTGTCTGTCGGACTGCCTATTATCTGTCTGTCTGCGAATATGTGGTTCATCTTGTCTGTCCTAAAGTCTATAGGTCTTTCTCCCGTTCTCTCTCTCTCTCTCTCTCTCTCTCTCTTTTTTCTGTCTCATTCTCTCCCTCCTCTCTCTTTCTCTCTCTCTCTCTGTCTCACTCTCTCTATCTCTCTACTCTGTCTATGTCTGTCTGCCTGAATGTCTGCCTGCCTGTCTGCCTGCCTCTCTTTCTCCGCCTGTGCGTCTGAATGTCTGCGAGTCTATTGGTCTGAATCTCTGTCTGTCTATCTGTGTGCCGGTATGTCTGTCTGTCCGTCTGCCTGTCTCTCTCTCTGCATGTCTGTCTGTCTGTATATCAACCTGTCTGTCTCTGCCCGTCTGCCCGTCTCTCTGTCTGCATGTCTGCCTGTCTGTATATCAGCCTTTCTGAAGGGCTGTAGGTATTTCTGCCTATCTGTCTGCCTGCCTGTCTGTGTATCTCCCTCTTTCTCTATTTCTCTGTCTCTCTCTCCCTCTCGTTTTCTTTCTCTCTCTCTCGCTCTCTGTCTCTTTCTTTCTCTCTCGTTCTCTCCATATCGGTCTGTCTGAATGTCAGTCTCTATTTTAGTCTGTCAATCTGGCAGACAGACAGACAGGTACACAGATAGACAGACAGGAAAGCAGACCAATAGACTCGCAGATAGTCAGATGCACGAGCAGAGATAGAGACGGACAGGCAGACATTCCGGCAGACAGACAGACATATAGGAAAACAGGCAAACAGCACGCAGACCCACAGATTCGCAGACAAGACACACAGGAAGAGAGAGAGATACTCAGACAGGCAGGCAGACAGATAGGCAGGAGTACCTACAGCCTCGCAGACAGACACACCGGCAGAGACAGATAGGCAGCCTTTAAATCAGACAGATATGTAGACAGAGCGATAGGCACTCGGGCAGTCAGACAGACTGGCAATCTCATAGACAGACAGAGTGGCAGACAGACAGGCTCAAAGAAAGATAGACAGACCAATAGACTCGCAGACAGTCAGACGCACGGGCAGAGAGAGAGAGAGAGAAGTAGACAGACAGGATGACCGACCGGCGGACAGTCAGACGTGAAGGATAACAAGCATACAGACACGCAGACCCACAGACACAGACAGGCAGACTTACAGACAAACATATATGCATACCTATAGAATCGCAGAAGGAGAGTCACACAGGCAGAGCGCGAGAAAGACAGAGCGAGAGATAGAGAAAAGGAGAGAGAAATGTGGACTTGCAGACAGATAAGAAGAACAATTTATTCGCAGACAGACAGACAGAATGACTGATAGGATGATATGCACTCTGACAGACAGACAGAGAGACAGACAGGAATACCTACAGCTTCACAGATAAACACACCGGCAGAGACAGACAGACAGGCGTACAGACAGACATTCAGACTTACAGACCTCCAGATATGTAGACAGAGAGACAGGCAGACGGGCACGCTGTCAGACAGGTAAACAGATAGACAGACAGAAAGGCAGACAGACAGACCGGCAGAGAGACAGACCGGCAGACAGACAGACCGGCAGACAGACATCCAGATAGGAAGAGAGGCAGTCGGACACATAGACCCACATACTCGCAGAGATACAGACACACAGAAAAAGAGAGAGAGAGAGTTAGGCAGGGATTCTTACACTGATAGGCAAGCAGAGAGTTAGGCAGGATTACCTACAGCCTCGCAGAAAGACACACCGGCAGAGACAGATAGGCTAACCTACAGACAAATTGATATGCGGACAGGCAGAAGGGCAGACAGTCAGACTGGCATACAGATAGACCTACAGAAAGGCAGACCAATAGACCTGCAGTCAAACAGTCGCACGGGCAGAGAGAGAGAGAAGGCAGACAGGCAGACAGTATCTCTCTGCCAGAATACCTACAGCCTCGCAGACAGACACACCGGCAGAGACAGACAGACAGATATGTAGACAGAGGGACAGGCAGACGGGCAGACAGATAGACGAGCACACAGATAGACAGACTGTGTAGTTGCAAGCTTTTTTGCAACCAATTAATTCTTACTGCTTGTGTGCAGCGAAATTCAAATACTTATGTATATTTGTTTTCGAATATATTTATTGCCGCGCAGGGCACTTAGTAAAGAATATGTTTTTATATTGTTGATTGGCAGCCAGCTCGAATTAGTTGTGCCTAGATTGCGATCAAACGAAAAACTAAACTATGACAATATGTAAAGCGAACGAAACGAAACTTTAATAAGACGCTCGCCGGTTAGAGCGAAGGGCAGCGGGAGTCAATGCAAAGCAAATCAATGCAGAAAGAGAGTGGGCAGCAGCTTACAAAGAGCGCGCAAAAAACTATTTGCTCTTAGGCTGTAATTATGATTGTTATTTTCTGCTGTTGGATGATGTCCGCAGCCGTCGGTGTTGTCCCTGCTGTTGCTTGACCAAACATTCTCCCCCCGTTGGAAGGCAAGGGCTTTCAACATCATCCTGTTTGGGCAGCAAACACAGCTTTCGTACAGCTCTACGTATGACTCCAGTCGCAGTTTGAAGCACAGCAACTCTGGATACCCCATCAGATCCAGAGATCAGCTCTTGCACTCTAGCGAATGGCCACTTCAGCGGCGGTAGATTCTCATCCTTTACAAGGACAACATCGTTAATGGAGAGTCCAGGCTGAGGAGTGCGCCATTTGGAGCGCTGTTGAAGAAGCGTCAAATATTCTTCGCGCCAACGGGCCCAGAATACTTGTTGGAGATATGTGACGCGCTGAAAATAATTAAGCCGATTGAAGTTAAGCTGCCTTAGATCGGGCTCAATGTATGATGAAGATGGCGCTGTACCCAGGAAGTGTGCGGGTGTCAAGACGTCAAGATCACCTGGATGCTCTGAAAGTGGAAGTAATGGTCGAGAATTAATAATTGCCGTGATGTGGCAGACGAGCGTGCGCAGCGAATCGAAATCCAAAATGGAAGAGCAAACAGATCGATAAAAGTGGTGCTTAGCAGTCTTCACAGCGGCTTCCCATAGTCCGCCAAAGTGCGAAGAGCGAGGAGGGATGAACAACCATTCAATTGAGTCGGTTAGGCAAAACTCGTTAACGGCCTTGACGGCTTAGATCTGCTAGTTCGTTCTTGGCACCTAAGAAGTTTGTCGCATTGTCAGACCAGATCCTTGAAGGTCGAGAGCGAGTCAGGATGAAACGTTTTAGGGCGTTTAGAAACGATGTTGTGGACAAATCCTTTACAAGCTCTAAGTGCACCGCCTTTGTAGCGAAGCATATGAACAGACTGATATATCATTTCACTGGTGGCCTGTTGCGCACTTCGTTCTTGTAGTAAAATGGTCCACAGTAATCAACGCCAGGGACCATAAAGGGATACGATGTATCAAGACGATCAGCTGGTAGGTCTGCCATTATATGCTCTGCCAATCGTGGCTTGGCACGAAAACAGATTATGCATTTGGCAACAATACTGGAGACTGTTTTTCGACCGCCAATGGGCCAGTACTGGAGCCGAATCGAAGACAATAAAGCAGGAGGTCCAGCGTGTAAGTTTCGTTTATGAAAGTGAACTATGATTGCTCGAGTCACAGGATGCTGACGGGGCAATATAATCGGATGTCGCGCTGAGAAGTCCAACGACGAGTTTTTCAGCCGTCCACCGATGCGGAGTAGGCCGAAGTCGTCAAGGAATGGTGCAAGAGAGGCCATTGAGCTAGACGGTTTGACATGCCTTCCTTCCTTCAAGGCCTTGTAGTCATCGCTAAGAGTAGCCATTTGCACTGACCGCAGCAACCAATGTGTGCCATGATGCAAGTGGTCAACAGTTAGTTCAGCTCCTCGGATTCGATTTACAAATTTGTAAACATAAGCAAAGACCCGCTGCAGCTTGGAAAATGAATTGATGAACTTGCAACCAATCGAGAGATCCGGTTGCGCTGCAGTTCCGAGGAGTACCTTGTGTCGAAGTTCTGGTAAGGATTCGACAGGTACACAGGAGGCAGGCCACTCTTCCTTTCCCTTACTGAGAAAACTCGGACCATGGGCCCATAATGGAGACCGGAAGAGCTCACTAGGCAGCGCTCCTCGTGAAATTATATCCGCCGGGTTTAATTCAGTGCTAATATGATGCCATTCCATTCCAGTGGTGAGCTCTTGGATGGCTGCGACTCGGTTGGCAACGAAAACATTGAATTTCGAAGCATCATTGCGAATCCAAGCCTAAGTCACGGCAGAGTCTGACCAACAGTAATACCGACAGTCGAACACTTTCATTTGGCATATTTCGCTGAGAAGTTGAGCCAGTAATGCAGCTCCGCAGAGTTCCAGCTTTGGTACCGTGATGGTTTTCACAGGCGCGACACGCGATTTGGAGCATAAGAGACGCACGCTGGTGTTGCCATGGCACTTTAAGACTGTATAGACGCATGCTCCATAAGCGCTTAGGCTGGCATCACAAAATCCGTGAATCTCCACTGTACTGTCTGATGAGAGTGCTCGACGGGGATACTGAAATGCTTAAGTGTACGGGCAGGCTCTCATCCCAGTTCAGTTTTTCTCTCCAGAGATCCTGCATAAAAATGTTCGATTTTGTTATTACGGGACCAACAAGACCAAGGGGGTCGTAAAAGCGAGCGATTGCGGAGAGTATTGACCGTTTTGTCAGTCTGGAGGGCAACCTCGGTGGAGAGAAGGAGAAAAGGAAACAGTCTGAAGCGGGATCCCAAACGAGGCCTATCGTTTTCGTGATGTCACTGCCATCGTCAAACTTAAGCAGCGTTTCTCTATCCTCTTCCGGTATGTTTTGGAGTACAGCTGTGTCGCTAGAACACCATTTCCGCAGAAATGAGATCATCCACGTAGAAGTCTCTTTTAACAATGTCAGAGCCAATAGGGAAAGTTTTCTGCTCATCCATGGCCAGTTGGTGCATAGCTCGCACTGAGAGAAACGATGCTGGTTTTGTGCCGTAGGTGACGGTGTCTAATTTGTAAATCTGTATCTTCTGATGCTGAGACTCACGCCACAAGGTACATTGAAAATAACTGTCTGCGGGTTCGACTCGTACGCATTGATACATTTTGCATATCTCGCCTGTCAGGGCGACTGCAAATGAACGAAACCGCATCAGTATCGAAAACAGCTTCGGTTGGATGGTAGGACCTGCCATCAGTGCATCATTCAGCGAATGTCCAGAGGTAGTAACTGCCGAGCCATCAAACACGACCCTTAGCTTGGTTGTAGTGCTATCCTCCTTCAGCACGCAGTGATGTGGCAGGTAGTACTTGCATTGGCCCAGTGCAGCTAAGGTAATAAGTGACATGTGACCCAAGTCAAGATATTCCTTGATAAATGCTGCATACTGGGTTTTCATAACTGGATTGCGCTCTAGTTTTCTTTCTAAGTTCAGAAAACGACGAACCGCCTGTTGATAGGAGTCACCCAGCTGATACATGCCTAGTCGTAGCGGTAAACGAACTGAATAGTCGCCAGTCGACAGACGTTTAAAATTGGCCTGAAAGTGTGCCTCACAGTCACGTTCCTCCTTGTTTGGTAAGGACTCAGGCTCGGTGCAGCATTCCAATTCCCAAAAACGACGGATTAATTCATCAATCTGTGTATTCGGCTGCAGATGCGAGTCAACCAGCAGATCCGGATTCACCATTGATCACATGGCCATGAATGATGATTTTCCTGCATGTGAAGCACCTCCCGTAGCCACCCAACCAAGGCGAGTCTTTTGCAATATCGGCAGTCCAGCAGCTAGTTTAATCTGGCCGACGCATAGCAGATCGAAGAACAGACTGGCTCCAATCAACATGTCGATTTGCTGAGATTTAAAGAATTCAGGATCAGCTAGTTGTATATTTGATGAAATGTTCCATGATGCAGGGTCAAGAGTGAAGCCAGGCTGATTATCGGTGATGGATGGTGCAATCAAGGCCGGGATGCATGTGGAGTACTCCGACACTCGAGATTTGACATTGATGTTGACCGAAAAACCATCGGACGCAAATGCTGCATCACCAATGCCAGAGACGATTGCTGTTGACTTGAATTTGCGCAGCTGGAGCTGATGAGCAAGACGAGAGGTGATGATGTGCAACTGCGACCCAGAGTCAAGCAACGCACGGCAGGGCACCAAGGAGCCAGCGCGATTTTTCACGTTGATGACGGCAGTGGCAAGCAGGACAACATCGTGCTTGAGATGCTGGGTGGTAGTGAGAGGCGAAGATAAAAGTGCCGCCAAGGTGTTTTGGGATGACGAATAAGTTTCGGTATCTTGAGCATTGTTTGGGCTAGAAGCAGCGATGTGACTGCTTGTGTTGCCAAGATGCAACAAGCTATGATGTTTGCTTCCACAAACTCTGCAAGCGCTGGAGCCGCAGACTCTCAGCTGATGTCCCCTTTGCAGGCAGTTTAGGCACAGCACAAGCCGCTTGGCTTCGTGAAGGCGCAGCGAGGGCGATAAATTTGCGAATTGCAAACATTTATAAATAGAGTGGCCTGCGACTTCACAAAACACACAAGCACTCGTTCCATTCCTAGTCACCACAAACGTTCTTCTACTACTGTTGTTCTGGCCCACCTGGGAGCTAGGCGTGTACATTGCCGTAGCGTGATCCGCATTTTCCAGCCTTTGGCAACGCCTCTCTATGAAGGTTGTAAGCCGCTCGCATGATGGTAAGACGTCCAACGGCGCATCATCCTCCCAGCTAGCTTGCGTAACACTATCCAGTTTTTGCAGCAACGTATGTACTATGACGCAACCGGCGATCTGTTCCACACTGCCCATCGATTTTAAAGTACGTAGATGAGAGATGAGCTTATCTGAAAATTCGCGCAGCTGTGCCGTCGCGCCATTATCCACGAAACGAAACTCCAGAAAGAGAGTGGGCAGCAGCTTACAAAGAGCGCCCCAAAAACTATTTGCTCTTAGGCTGTAATTATGATTGTTATTTTCTGCTGTTGGATGATGTCCGCAGCCGTCGGTGTTGTCTCTGCTGTTGCTTGACCGAACACAGACAAAAAGGCAGACAGACAGACAGACAGGAATACAGGCAGACAGACACGCAGACCCACAGACTCGCAGACATACAGACACACAGAAAAAGAGAGAGAGAGAGAAAGAGAGAGAGATACACAGACAGACAGGCGGACATAGAGACGGGAATACTTACAGCCTCGCAGACAGACACACCGGCAGAGACAGACAGGCAGACTTACAGAGAGACAGACAGGCAGACTTATAGACAGACAAATATGCAGACCCATACAATCGCAGAAGGTCAGTCACACATACAGAGAGAGAGAGAAAAATAGTCAGACCGACAGGCAGACCTACAGATAGCTAGGCATACAGATAGTCAGACTGAAAAAGAGACAGACAGACATTCAGACAGACCGAAATATATATATATATATATAGAGAGAGAGAGAGAGAGAGAGAGAGAGAAAGGGAAAGAGACCTATAAACTCGCAATAAGATAAGAAGACAGATCGCCAGTCAGACAGCCAGACAGAGAGACATACAGGAATACCTACAGCCACGCAGACAGACACACCGGCAGAGACAGAATGGCAGGCATACAGATAGATTTTTGCTGTTGCCTTTCGCTCCAAGCAATTTGTTTGTGTACAAATATATTTTTTTGAGCGTTTGCCTGCTCTAGTTTTGTGCACTGTGTTTCTTTTCGCTCTGCACTCTCGCAACTTCTACTTATATTTTAACGTCGGTAGTAAATATGTCCTGGTGTAAGAAATTTTGCAAGTTTTGTGCAATTTGTTAATTGCTGACTGTGTGAGAGTATAATGCATGCTAAATGTGCAGGTCTCACTGGGCGTGATAGCGACAAGATCGCTACAATTGCCAAGAAGGGCTGCGGCGGCTTGCGGTTGGTCGTGCCCAGAATGCATCGACAAGCAAAGTGATTTTTCTAGAATTTATAATTCTGTGAGAAATCAATTTTTAAAACTTAATAATGTGGCTACGCAGCTCTCAAGTAACTTAGAGCCTCAATTTTCGCATTTGCCTCTACGTCGGTTAATACGCCTACGCCTCTTTTGTCCCTGCCTAACAACTTGGATTTATCTCCAATGCTGTCTTCATCGCCTTCTCCTAGCTATTGTCCAATTATAACCCCTATTGTATCCCCTGTAGTAGTCCCAGTAGTCCCTGCAGTAGATCCTACCTCAGTCAGCGAAAATGCTTCAGTCCCGTCAACTTCTGGCCGCAAGGTAGACCTGCGCGAAATCTAGCCCAGATTGTTAAAAGCAATCATGGTCTTTGGCCCCTTCAACTACTGTATTACCATTCAGCCCCATCAGCTCTTACTCTGACTTTTGTTCCCCTCGTAGGCAAGTTTTTGTCACACGACTTTCGGCTGACACCACTTGTGAGTCATTGGCAGCCTTTATTGCTAGCAAATCTTCTGCTAGTGTGTCAATAACTAAATTTTATTTCTCCACCCCTCGTGATATAGCATCATTCAAAATTAATGTTTCACATGATATGTTCCCAATCATGTGTGATCCTAAATTTTGGCCTCCTCACATGATTGTTCACGAGTTTAAGCAAAAACAGCGAAACCCTGTGACCCTTCCGGTCCCCTCGATACAAGGTACCGTTACTGCCCCAAAAAACTAAATTCGTCTCCCGACGTAGTTTCTATTCTTTACCAGAATGTCAGAGGTCTCATTTAAAAACTTTAAAATCGTTTTATGGCTAGCACTTCTTTCGATTCGGATATAATCGCATTTTCAGAAACATGGTTAAATTCAACCATATCTGATTTTGAAGTTTTTTCGAATAATTTTATTTTGCATAGAAATGATCGGCTGACTCGAGGTGGTGCGGTATTTATTGCCGTTAAAGCCACACTCCCGTAGCAGAAAATTTCTGTTTTAGTACCCCACTCACGCAGAGATTATCTCAGTTAAGATTTCTTTTCCTACTCGGAATATCTATATCACATGCTCCTATTAACATATTACTTGTATTAAAGAAGTTTCTACACCCGTGCGTGATAATGACCTGTATATAGTGTTTGGTGATTTTAATTTACCGAGCATCTCTTGGTCATTATTCACTGCTGAAAATTATCTAGTACCCTCAGCCCAGCATGACTTTTTAAATTGCATGCTAGATCTTTCGTTGTTTCAAATCAATCCAATTTCTAATCATTTGAATAGAACACCTGATCTTGTATTTGTTAACGACTACCTTATTGCTTATGTGTACAAGTCCCCTCCTTTATTTCTTCCTGAGGATGTATATCATCCTACTTTAGAGGTTGCAAATTTTAATTGCAACTTTCTCATTTCGTGCTCATCAGCTACCATTAAGCCCGCCGTTGCTTTCGCAAAGGAAACTATTACTTGCTTAATCAACGTATTCATGCAACCGATTGGTCTTTTTTACATGACTCGGTTGATATGAATTCTGCTATTAATTTTTTTATAACACCCTAAACTCCCTCTTAGATATGTGTTTTCCCAAATCAATTCTTGCGACTACTTCGTCAAAGCCACCCTGGCTCACTCCCAGATAATCAAGCCTAAAAAATATAAAAGCTAAATATTTTGAAAAGTTTTACAAGTCTGGTTCGTGTACTGACTTATTCCATAGCCAAGTCGAACTTCTTTATTCTGAATTCTCAATGCTATGAGAATTATCTAACTCGTTCAAAAGGCAATTTGCCCAAAATCCAAAACAGTTTTACAATTTTGTAAACTTGAAGCGTAAATCTTCAAGTTTGCCGTCTTCTGGTTCTCTCGGGATGGATAAAGCTAGCAATGACCCTGATTCTGCTAACCTCTTTGCTAATTTTTTCCAATCAACCTACTATTCAGTCTGTCCTAATAATAATTCGTACCCTTATACTATTACTTTCTCTAGTTCTATACCTGCTCCTATTATTTCCCATTCCTCTCTCCTTCCTGCTATAAATTCTTTAAAATCTTCCTACTCTCCTGGGCCTGACAATATTCCTAGCTATGTACTCAAGGAGTGTAGTTCTTCCCTTGCTTATCCATTGCTACAGCTTTTTAATCTATCTCTTGAGTCTTCTGCTTTTCCATCTCTTTGGAAAGAATCTTATATCATTCTTCTCCACAAGAAAGGTAGAAAGTCTGAGGTACAAAATTACAAGGGCATTGCAAAACTTTTTAAAAAATAATCATTGAATTTGCAGCATTTCTGCAAATCAGTTGTCTCCCCCGTGCAACATGGATTCTGCTAGTATTTACTTAAATGGTAAATGATGCTCTCCTTTCTAAAATGCAAACTTTTGTCATTTACACTGACTTCAGTAAGGCGTTTGACTCTGTTCACCATGACCTATTACTCTTTAAACTTGACCGATTAGGTTTCCCTCCGCCTCTTTTGCTTTGGATTAGTTCTTATTTAAAAGATAGGACCCAAAGAGTAATGCTGAGGCTGACTACCTCAAAACAGGTTCAAGTTACTTCTGGTGTTCCTCAAGGTAGTCATCTTGGACCCCCCCCCCCCCCCCCCCCCCCCCCCCCCCCCCCCTATTAATCCCCCACCCCCTTCTTTCCTTCATCCCCCCCCCCCTCCTCCCTTCTTCCTTCCCCCTATCCCCCCTCTTTTCTTCCTTTATCTATTTTACCTTTCTTTTCTCCCTCCTCCCCCCCCCTCCTCCCCCCCCCCATCTCCCCCCTCCCCTCTTTCTCCCCCCCCCCCCCCCCCCCCCCCCCCCCCCCCCCCCCCCCCCCCCCCCCCCCCCCGCCCCCCCCCCCCCCCCCCCCCCCCCCCCCCCCCCCCCCCCCCCCCCCCCCCCCCCCCCCCCCCCCCCCCCCCCCCCCCCCCCCCCCCCCCCCCCCCGCCCCCCCCCCCCCCCCCCCCCGCCCCCCCCCCCCCGGCCCCCCCCCCCCCCCGCCCCCCCCCCCCCCCCCCCCCCCCCCCCCCCCCCCCCCCCCCCCCCCCCCCCCCCCCGCCCCCCCCCCCCCCGCCCCCCCCCCCCCCCCCCCCCCCCCCCCCCCCCCCCCCCCCCCCCCCCCCCCCCCCCGCCCCCCCCCCCCCCCCCCCCCCCCCCCCCCCCCCCCCGGCGGCCCGGCGCCCCCCCCCCCCCCCCCCCCGCTCCCCCCCCCCGCCGGCCCCCCCCCCCCCGCCCCCCCCCCCCCCCCCCCCCCCCCCCCCCCCCCCCCCCCCCCGGCCGCGCGGCCGCGCCCCCCCCCCCCCCCCCTCGCGCCCCCCCCCCACCCCCCCGCCCCCCCGAAGCCCCCCCCCCCCCCGCCCCCCACGGGGGGCCCGGCCCGGGCACGCGGGCGGCGCCCCCCCCCCCCGCCCCCGGAGAGGAGCAGCAGGCAGACAGGCAGACCGACCGGCAGACAGACAGACAGGTAGGAAAACAGGCAGACCCACAGACTCGCAGATATACAGACACACAGGAAGAGAAAGAGAGAGATACACAGACAGGCAGCAATACCTACAGGCTCGCAAAGAGACACACCGGCAGAGACAGACATGCAGACAGATTGGCACACAGATTGTTAGACTGAAAAAGAGACAGACAGACAGGCATATAGACAGACATTCAGACAAATAGACATAGAGAGAGAGAGGGAGAGAAAGAGAGAGAGAGAGAGAGAGAGAGAGAGAGAGAGAGAGAGAGAAGGAGAGAGAGAGAGATAGAGAGATAGAGAGATAGAGAGATAGAGAGAGAGAGAGAGAGAGAGAGAGAGAGAACCTATTGACTCGCAGACAGACAAGTAGAACAACATATTCGCAGACAGACAGTCAGAGAGGCTGACAGGATGAAAGGCAGTCAAACAGATAGGCATGCGTAGAAATAGACAGACAGGAAGACAGCCTTACGACCCGCAGACTGACGGAAAATAAGGAAAACTTACAGACAAACGGGCAGAGACAGAGACATACAGGCAGACAGACCGGCAACAGACACACAGGACGAGAGAGAGATACACAGACAGTCACGCAGACGGATAGACAGGAATACATACAGGCTCACAGACAAACACACCGGCAGAGACAAAGAGGCAGATATACAAACAGATATGCAGACAGAGAGACAGGCAGACGGGCAGATAGACAGTCAGACAGACAGAGAAGCAGACCAATATAATCGCAGACAGAAAGGCGCACGGGCAGAGAAAGAGCCAGACAGGCAGACAGACAGACAGACAGATTGGAAAACAGGCAGGCAGACACACAGACCCACAGACTCGCAGACATACAGACACACAGGAAGGGAGAGACAGATACACGGACTGACAGGCAGACAGATAGGCAGAAATACTTACAGCATCGCAGACAGACACACCGGCAGAGACAGACAGACACACTTACAGAGAGATATGCAGGCCTATTGAATTGCAGAAGCGAGTCACACAAGCAGAGAGAGAGAGAGAGAAAGATAGGCAGACATACAAATTAAATATAAGTTAATTATTCGTTTTATTTTTTATTTTTTATTGAATAATTGATTCTTTAAGACATAACCGCTCGGGTTATGAATGAGTTATTAACCTTGGACGTGGTGTCGCAAGGCATATAAAATGAGAACTAAAACTAAAGACAATATAAAATTATTTATGAAGCTACAAAGTATCAATATGAAATTACAAAATGCAAATTCATAGCGGCTGCAGAAACGCCTAGCTTGCGCCTCGTGCGTGGCCTGCTATGCAACGACTTCCGGCCCAGAGCTAAGTCAGCGTCTGTGCTGGGGTCGAACCCGGTCGCGTTAACTTGTGTTAACTACTCCCTTCTCAAGTCAAGGCCGCCCTCGGCCGACCATATTTCAGCGATCGTCTCGTTCAACCTTTGGGCCGCAGCCTTCTTCCTGTGCCACAGGCTGTTCCAAGAAGAAGCAACAATATGGTCAAGCTGATATTGCCAATTTCGTCTCTGACTTCTTGTATTGTCTCCAAATTGCGTATATTTAATCGATGAAGGTAAGGGAGACTGAGGATGTCCTGATGACCTGTGACGTTTAACAGAGGAGACTCTGCGATGCCTGGGAACCGGTTCTGGACGTTGTTGCGGTTGATGTACCTTGTTCCGTTTATGGTGACCCAATTATTGAAAGTGATTACGCATGCAGGTCTGGGTGCCGTTTTCTACGCACACCGACGCCACTCGATCGTTGATGATGATTATTCCGTCGTCAACCCATGTGACTGCGTCTAGGTTGCTTGGCTGCTTTTCGCAATGGGCTACGCCGCCAGCATGAAGTTCCTTGGCGCATGAGCTGACTGTTGATCGTTGACAAAATGTCGTTCTTGCGGTGGCTGTGCAATTCTTCAGCGCGTAGATTTGATCCTGGCATTCGGCAATGATGTTGTTCTCCATTCGCAGCACATGGCTTTCGTGAGCAACTGGGTAGATTGTAATTTTCTCGCAGGTGTATTTAACTTTTGGAAATGAGATTATAAAATGTATTACATTTGTGGATTGTTAAACCTTAACGGACGAAACGGACATTAGTTTGGCAATGGAAATTCTTGTGGGCTCTTCAAACCAAACAGATTTTAAGTCTGCGTGGTCTAAGATATTTGGACTAACAACGTTAATTTTAGCTAAGGTTATGGCGAGCATTAAGTTTTGCAACTCCATTGACAACATTCTGTTTCTGGCCATAAGTGTTTCGTATACATTTTCGGAATCAATTTGCCTATCATTTGCAGTCTTAAAAATTTGGTTAACTGTGAGGGTGAGTTGGTTAATCTGATCCTGGACTCTATTGTTTACCTGCACCTGCCTATTGTTTGAATTGATTAATTGAGCTTCATTAACTCTTATTCTCCTTAAGTCCTTGGCGTCGGGAGTGCCTGCAACCACTTTTAAAATTGAACCCAGAAAATCTAGACTCCTAGAGATTCTGTGGTGTGTGCCCAGGGCCTCCAACATAATCCTGAGATGTTCTGCATCCACATTCAGAAGTTTTTCGTATGTGATTGTAGAAACAGGTCACACAGCCTTGCCGTCTCGTCCACCATGCGCTCAAATTCAGAAATGTTTGCTAAAAGTCCGACGAAAGCGAACTCATCCCATACAAAGACCTGGCGAGTAGTCAGTGACCCGTGCCGAAGTCGTGAGTATAAGCAATACCAGAAACCTTAACCTGTGGAGTAAAAATTACTCTTTTTTTGAAGAAGAGGAAGACGAAAGAGAAGAAAAGACATTGAACAACCCATCACCGAAATTATCTAGAGTGGGGTGCCGAGTAAACTTAGATCTTTAGCAACTTTAGAAAATTTCTTGTCAGTTAAGAAGATGTCCACATGTAACATTTCCCCTGCATGTGACGGAATCGGTGTCATACCAACTTCTTGTTTCTTAGAGTGTCTGTCGTATCTAAATACGAGGACTCGTTATTGCGTGCTTTCCACCGCTTGATTTAAGCGTTTGGGTTGGAATCAGACACGGCGAAGGCGAAGTGGCTGGTGGTCTGTGAATATGTTGGTGTTTTTTACACCGTATAATTAGTGACGCAACTTTCTTTCGTTCATGGCGTAGTTAACTTCTGGGCTTTTTAATGTCCTAGAGATCATTGTGATGGGTCGCCCTTCTTGGGTGAGTAATGGTCCAATACCATATCCCCTTTAAAAACCCCTACAAAATCCAAGAATTTTTCTCATCTATTTCTCTGCCCATTTTCACCCTTGAGGAGGTGTCGGAGATGGGTCTCGCTATCGATTCAAAATCTTTAAGAAAGCATCTATAATAACTTGCGAGTCCCAAGAACGATCTGACCTCAAAAACTGTCTTGGGCTCTGGGAAGTCCTGTATAGCCTTAACCTTGTCTGGGTCCGTTATAGTACCGTTACTATTGACAACAAATACACTCTTCTCAAAAAAGCGAGATTTTTCCTCAGATACCCTCATATTTGCTTCATACAAGCTTTTCAACACCCAGTCGAAATGTCTGACATGTGATTCTTCATCTTTCGAGAAGACGATGACGTCATCGACATTGATGTTACGTGACCTGCCGATCTGATCTCGCAGTATGTTATCAGTCGCCCTTTGGAAAATGCTGGCGGCATTTTTCAGGCCGAAAGGAAGTCGACAGAATTCATACTTCCCTCCATTTACCGAAAAAGAAGTTGTCTCTTGGTCGCGCTCTGCGAGCGTGATTTGGTGATAGCCAGACTTAAGATGCAGCGTCGAAAAGTGCCTGGCATTACCCACATTTCCCAGAAACAGATATATCGGGCATAGGATATCTCTCCGCAGTGGTTCTTTCATTTAGTTTCCGAAAGTCCATCACAAGACGCATTTTTCGGTTACCCATTTCATCTCTGCCCTTTTTGTCAACCACCCAAATGGGGTTGTTATAGGGAGAAACGGATTTCTGAATTATGCCATTTTTAAAAAGATTTTGAATCTCTTAATTGACAAATTCAGCTGCGCTTATGGGATATGGGTACAGTTTAGCGTAGATGGGTTGTTCGTCAACAGTTCTAATAGTGGCTACTACCGAAGTGTTTTATTGCAGCGCTTCGTTAGCGTCTGCGAAAGTCTTTTTCCTATCCATTATCATTTTTAAAAATATTTCTCTTATCAGGGGAGGTGCGTCTATCTACGCATCTACGTTGGTGAAATTGACATCCACACACCTATGGTACAATATTGGTTCGGAAATATTGCCAAACTTTAGTTGGCTGGAGCTTAGGCATAGCTCTGCCCCGACTTGTGTTAACAGGTCGAGGACTATAATCCCATCAAATGTTGAAAGTTTTGAGAAAAGGAAAAAAGTAGCCGTTTTTCCAAACATTGATACATAGCACTTTTCTGAAATCTCGGTAGTGCCATGAATGGAGTGGGTGGAAAATAGATTATCGACTGGGCGGACTCCTTTCAGGCCATGGTGTGGACGGATGTAATTGTTTCCGCACTCGTGTCGATGAGGAACTTCATCTGAGTCCCCGCTACTTCCCGCCTGATGAAGGGCAGCAGGGACCTACCCCTAAAAAATTGAGGGCGTCAAAGTCCCCGTCCATACGTCAGCTATATGCGCCTCAGCATTTTTGCTGCCGCTGCATACCCCTCAGACCCACACTCTTGGCTCTGAGTTGTGTGATTTACCCATTGGCGCCTCTGAACCGTTGCTCGGTCAGAGGTGTACGTTCTCTTGTAAGCCTGTGGGTTACTCGAGTTGACGTACGCTGGCGCCTGGGATGGCATCAGAACTCTAGACATTGAAGGGTCAACGTACATTGGTTGCTGATCATTGCTTCCGTTGCTTTGCCTACCACTACGCTGGTCGGTCTGTTTGGGTTGTTGGGGCTGTTGGAGCTTTTGTTGCCGTGTGTAATGTGGGTTTTTCGCAAGGGAAGGCTGTGCCTCGACTGCATCTGGGCCCTTCTGACGTTGCTGGGATTGAGGCTTTTGGTCGGGTTTCGAGCCCTATCCATAATGCTTCTTGCATAGTTGGTTGCAAAAGTGTATCTGTCGTGATTGGCCTCGATTTCCTGTGCGAGTGCTAAAGCAGAGGGAAGATCGAGCGGATGTGCCGCAAATAGTACATCGGAGAGACTTCTCGCTCATGCCTTTTGCTAGTGCTGCGTCATACGTCATGTTGACTTTGCTTATGAGTAAAGTGAGTTTCTTCTCAACTTCTTCATAATATTGAGGCAAGGTGAGTTGCCCTTGTCTGAGGGTGCCCATTTCTTGTTCGATAACATGACCTGGCCTCTTGTCACTGTAGGTGAAATCTAAACGGTTGATGATGGCATCAAAATTTAGTATTGTGGCAAACGAAGACAAAACCGCGTCGGCCGAACCCCTTATTTTGCTTCTGATAATTATGACTGCCTGGTAATAGCGAGAGCTGCCGTTATATAGTCTAAATATTTTATATGCTGCCATTGCAGCTTGCCGCCATGAAACATAAGTTTCTTGAGACCCTGTAAATTCTGCCAGACACTTGACCGCATCCAGAGACTTGTCGCAGCGAATGCTGTCTATGATTTGCATTTCTTCGAACACATCAATTGGGGGCGCTGTGACCTTCAGATCTGTTACTTTTTCTGTTAACTCAGCAATTTGCCGGTTGAAGCTTTCCTTAAGAGCTGCATCTCTTTCATTGAATGCCTTTACCTGTGCATCGAGGGCAGCTGACTCGACTAAAGCCCTAAGTTGCTGGGGATTCATGTCTGTTTTGTTTGAGTGCACTGGATTTGGCTGAATGTCTTCTGCGTACCCTAATGTAGTCGCTATCTGAGCCCTCCGAGTCGAAATTTCTCGAGCTGGGGTCCCTATATTTTTCCAATGCCCTATTCATAAGTTGTTATAGGAAATGAAAACTAGTCGCAGAATTAGATTTGCACCATTTAGGAGAGATTAATATGATAAAAAAACTTTTTCGTTTTGGCAAAATGATACATTCAATAACATTAAATGATAACATTCAATGGTCTATTGGATTTGCAGAACAAAATGACCGACAGACAATATAGCACAATACAGTATATTGAATTATTTAAATTTTGATTTCTTCACGCAGTACTTAAAACCTGATATGAATGAATGGATCACTTACATGGTGTTTTTTGGGGTTATGGGGTGTTCCTAATCTTATATTAGTAATGTATCCACCGAATATGCTGTCTCCTTCGCTGCAGTCGGGAACAACAAAATTTTCAACGTTGACCAGATTAGTTTGTCTGCCATACTGGTGACACATCTCTGTCCGAAGAGCTCCAGCAGTTTCAGCTGACCAAGTTGATGTAGGTCAGGTATACTGCACTGCACTGTCGAATTTATTTTAGCGTTTGGCGCAGTTTTAATATGCGCACTGTTGGTATCACAACACAGGTTCGATGGCTGAGAATACCGCACGGATTTTTCTTTCGGTTGGGTGGTAATTAAATATTAGTTAATTATTCGTTTTATTTGATTATTTTTTTATTGAATAATAGAAGCCTTAAGACATTACCGGTTATGAATGAGTTATTAACCTTGGACGTGGTGTCGCAAGGCATACAAAATGAGAACTAAAACTAGAGTAAATATAGAATTACTTATGAAGCAACAAAGTATCAATATGAAATTACAAAATGCAAATTCATAGCGGCTGCAGAAACGCTTAGCTTGCACCTCGTGCGTGGCCTGCTATGCAACGACATCCGGCCCAGAGTTGAGTTACTAAGCTAACTTACAGACAGCTTGGAATACAGATAGTCAGACTGAAATGGAGATAGACATATAGGCATAAAGACAGGCATTCAGACAGACAGACAGACCGGCAACAGACACACAGGAGAGAGAGATATGCAGACAGATGGGCAGACGGATAGACAGGAATACCTACAGACTCGCAGACAGACTCACCGGCAGAGACAGACAGGCAGATATACAGACAGACATGCAGACCGAGAGACAGGCAGACGGGCACACAGACAGACACAGGCACACAGATAGGCAGGCAGAGAGGCAGACCAAAAGACTCACAGACAGAAAGACGCACGGGCAGAGAGAGAGAGAGACAGACAGGCAGACAGTCAGGCAGACAGACAGACAGATAGGAAAACAGGCAAACAGACACGCAGACCCACAGACTCGCAGACTTACAGACACACAGAAAGAGAGAGACAGATACACAGACAGGCAGGAATACCTACAGCCTCGCAGACAGACACACCGGCAGAGACAGACAGGCACACTTACAGACAGATAGATATGCAGACCTATAGAATGGTAGAATGAGAGTCACACAGGCAGATAGAGAGCGAGATAGGCAGACAGACAGGCAGACATACATGCAGATGGGTATACAGATAATCATACTGAAGAAGAGATAGACAGACAGGCATACATACAGACATTCAGACAGACAGACAAAGAGAGAGAGAGAGAGAGAGAGAGACAGACAGACAGAGAGGCTGACGGGAAGATCGGCAGTCAAACAGACAGAGACACAGACATGTGTAGAGATAGACAGACAGGAAGAGCCTTACAGGCCCGCAGAGGGACGGAAATTTAGGAAAATTGTATCCCCAGTAGTAGTCCCAGTAGTCCCTGCAGTTGTACCAGCCCAAATTAGCGAAACTGCTTCAGCCCCGTCACTTTCTGGCCGCAAAGGTAGACCTGCGGGAAATCTAGCCTAGATTGTTAAAAGCAATCATGGTGCCTCTTTGGCCCCACCAACTACTATATTACCTTCAGCCCCATCAGCTCCTACTCTGACTGTTGTTGCCCCTCGTAGGCAAGTTTTTGTGTGTCGACTTTAGCCTGACACCACTTGTGAGTCATTGGCAGCCTATATTGCTAGCAAATCTTCTGCTAGCGTGTCAATAACTAAATTTAATTTCTCCACCCCTCGTGATATAGCATCATTAAAAATTAATGTTTCACATGATTTATTCTCAATCATGTGTGATCCTACATTTGAGCCTCCTCAGATGATTGTTCACGAGTGTAAGCAAAAAAACCGAAACCCTGTCACCCTTCCGGTCCCCTCGATACAAGGTACCGTTATTGCCCCAAAAAACTAAATTCGTCTTCCGACCTTGTTTCCATTCATTATTAAAATGTCAGTGGTCTCACTTCCAAACTTAAAAATCTGTTTGTGGCTAGCATTTCCTTCGATTAATTGCCGTTAAAGCCACTCTCCAGTCAGAACTTTTCTGTTCTAGTACGCCTACTGACGCTGAGATTATCTCAGTTAAGGTGTCTTTTCCTACACGGAATATCTATATCACATGCTCCTATGTTCCTCCTTCTGATATTCAAGTTTATATGAAATATATTACTTGTTTTAAAAAAGTTTCTTCACACGTCCGTGATATTGACCTATTCATGGTGTAAGGTGATTTCAACTTGCCGTACATCTCTTGGTCATTATTCACTGCCGAAAATTATCTAGTGCCCTCAGCACAGCATGACTTTATAGATTGCATGCTTTACATTTCGTTGTTTCAAATAAATTCAATTTCTAATAATGTGAATAGAACTCTCGATCCGGTATTTGTAAATGACAACCTTATTGCTAATGTGTCCAGGTCCCCTCCTTTATCCATTCCTGAGGATGTATATCATCCTACTTTAGAGGTTGCAATGTTCAATTGCAATCCTCTCATTTTGCATTCATCTGCTACCAATAAGCCCCGCCTTTTTTTCGCAAATGAAACTATTCCTTGCTTAATCAACGTATTCATGCAACCGATTGGTCTTTTTTATATGACTCGGTTGATCTAAATATTGCTATTAATTTTTTTTATAATACCCTAACCTCCATCTTAGATGATTGTATTCCTAATTTATTTCCCGCAATTGCTTCTTTAAAGCCACCCTGGTTCACTCCCAAACTATCAAACCCATAAAATATTAAGTCTAAATATGTTAAAAAGTTTAATAGATCTGGTTCGAGTATTGACTTGGCTAAATATTCTATAGCAAAGTCGAACTTCTTTCTTCTTTATTTTCAGTGCTATGAGAATTATCTTTCTCGTTGCAAAAGGTAATTTGCCCAAAATCCTAGACAGTTTTATAATTTTGTAAACTTGAAGCATAAATCTTCAAGTTTGCCATCTTTTTTTTTTCTCGGAACAGATAAAGCTAGAAATGATCCCGATTCTGCTAACATCTCTGCTAACTTTATCCAATCAACCTACTCTTCAGTCTGTCCTTATAATAATTCTTACCCCTATACTATTACTTTCTCTAGTTCTATACCTGCTCCTATTATTACCCATTCCTCTCTCCTTCCTGCTATAAATTCTTTAAAATCTTCCTACTCTCCTGGGCCTGACAATATTCCTAGCTATGTACTCAAGGAGTGTAGTTCTTCCCTTCTTCGTCCATTGCTTAAACTTTTTAATCTATCCCTTGAATATTCTGTCTTTCCATCTATTTGGAAAGAATTTTATATCATTTCTCTCCACAAGAAAGGTGGAAAGTCTTATATACAAAATAACATGGCCATTGCAAAACTGTCCGCTATCCCTAAATTATTTGAAAAAATAATCACTTCGAATTTGCAGCATTTCTGCAAATCAGTTGTCTCCCCTGTGCAACATGGATTCTTCAAGAATCGGTCAACTACGAGCAATCTGCTAGCAATCCCTGGTAAATGATGCTTTCCTTTCTAAAATGCAAACTGATGTCATTTACCCTGACTTCTGTAAGGCGTTTGACTCTGTGCACCATGATCTATTACTCTTTAAACTTGACCGAATAGGTTTCCCTCCATCTCTTTTGCTTTGGATTAGTTCTAATTCAAAAGGTAGGACCCAAAGAGAAATGCTGAGGCTGACCAACCCAAAACAGGATCACGTTTCTTCTGGTGTTCCGCAAGGTA
This sequence comes from Drosophila borealis, assembly GCA_035045885.1. Taxonomy (NCBI): domain Eukaryota; kingdom Metazoa; phylum Arthropoda; class Insecta; order Diptera; family Drosophilidae; genus Drosophila; species Drosophila borealis. The sequence goes on along the minus strand of JAWNOR010000414.1, from coordinate 135,645 downwards.
GTCATCTTGGACCCTTACTCTTTACCCTTTTTATAAATTATCTCCCGTCGGCTTTATTACATGCCCGTGTACTTATGTATGCGGACGATGTAAAACTTATTTTATCATACACTAATCCCCTAATCATTCTAGTCTACAAGATGATTTTAACGCTATGCAATTTTGATGCTCGGCCAATCAATTGCATCTTAATTATTCTTAGTGTATGTTTATGACCTTCAATCGTACTCAGCTTCAATCTGCATATAGATACCATCGTTAATGAGGCAAAAGGTGTACTTGGATTCATTAAACGATGGTCTTAAGAGTTTAACGATCCTTGTATAACGAAACTTCTGTAAATGTCTCTTGTTCGCCCTATCCTTAAATACTGCTCATGCATCTGGTCTCCGCTGTATAACAATAGCCAGGATCGTGTTGAATCTGTTTAGAAGCAATTTCTGCTTTTTGCCTTACGAGGTTTAAATTGGGACTCTAATCTTCGGTTGCCATCCTACTCCAGCAGGCTGTTTTTTCTTAATCTTCCGTCGTTAACCAACCGTAGGACTATTCTCGGTGTTGTCTTCCTACATAAGTTGATTGTTGGCGATATAGATTTTCCTTTTCTGTTAGGGCGTCTTCAATTATCTGTTCCTTCTAGACCAACCAGGAATTATCGCCCCTTATACCTAACTACGTGCACAACAGACTAGGCTATGCACAATCCTTTTCGCGTGTTATGTAAAAATTACAACAGTTTGCAACACGTTTTCTCTATCGAACTTTCTATTCCAGTAATAAAATCATTGCTTTCAGGATACCGGCGGGAACTCACTGACCATTCCCAGCTATGAGCAGGGGCATAGTTTGCCTGACAGGCTATAAATTTTCCCCCATCGGGTCGGTGATTTCCCATTACTATCTCTTTACCTATCTACTTAACACTCTATATATATAGTATACTTTACTTTTCTTCATTAACTACTCCTTTCTTTCTTTTTTCCTATTTATTGTATTTTCTTAAATAACATAGCAAATTAGGATTATTTTTAATTTTACTGAACAACACTATTTTCTCTGCAAACACCCTTCTTCTTAGCTGAAGGCTCTAATACCGTTACTGACAAAATTGGCTGTGAAAAGGGGTACAGCTGGCCGGACTGGCAAAGAAAACACCTCCATCGGTCGGTGATGGTATTAAACAATTTTGTATACTAACTAGGCCTTTAGCATTTAATTTTCATAAAGTATGTATAATGTATTGAATAATTAGGAAGACACTCGATTTGTCGACCATTACTAAAATAATAATAATAATACCTACAGCCTCGCAGACAGACACACCGGCAGAGACAGTAAGGCACACAGATTGACAGACAGAAGCAAGATGGGCAGACCGGCAGACAGACAGACAGATAAGAAGATGGGCAGACGGACACAAAGAACCACAGACTCGCAGAAATGCAGACACACATTAAGAGAGAGAGATACACAGACAGTCAGGCAGACAGATAGACAGAAATACCTACAGCATCGCAGACAGACACACCTGCAGAGATAGACACGTTGATATACAGACAGACAGACACGCAGACAGAGAGACAGGCAGACGGGCAGACAGACAGACAGGCACACAGATAGACAGACAGAAAAAAAGACCAATGGACTCGCAGACAGTCAGGCAGGCAGTCAGACAGGCAGACATATAGGCAGACATATAGGCAGGCCGACCAGCAGACGGACAGACAGATAGGAAAACAGGGAGACTGACATGCAGAACCACATACATACAGGCACACAGGAAGAGAGAGAGAGAGAGAGATACACAGAATGGCAGGCGGACAGATAGGCAGGAATACCTGCAGCCTCGCAGACTGCCACACCGGTAGAGACAGACAGGTAGATATACTGACAGACAGACATGCAGACACAGATACAGGCAGACGGGCAGACAGACAGACAGGCACAGAGATAGACAGACAGAAAGGCAGACCAATAGACGCACTGACAGAGGGAGACAGACAGGCAGACCGACTGGCAATTAGATAGGAAACAGGCAGACAGACACGTAAACCCACAGACTCGCTGACAAAAAAACACACCGGAGGAGAGAGAGAGAGATACAGAGACAGGCAAGCAGACAGATTGGTAGGTATACCTACAGCCTCGCGACAGACACACCGGCCGAGACTGACAGGTAGACTTACAGACAGACAGATATGTAGACAGAGAGACAGGCAGACGGGAAGACAGGTACACAGATAGACAGACAGAAAGGCAGACAGACAGACCGGCAGACAGACTGACGGATTGGAAGATAGGATAAATTAAAATCGATAAACTTATTATCATAATATTCTTTATTTTTTGCCTTATGTTTTTCTAATATTATCCTAGCACTTTTATATGTTAAATTCAAAGGGACAGTAGTCATGCGTTGTGGATGGTGTTGTATTAAAACAATATAGAAAGTATTGTAACCAAACATCCCAATAAGTTTTATCAACTGATATATGAACGAACGAATGAATTCGTTTAATGTTCTATGACTTCATTCCACAGTTCCTAAGGTCTGGTGGTGGTGTGCTGTAGAAGTTATGTTTTTAATACCAAGGTACTTACATAAATCTTCTATAACAGAATTTTTATATTCTGTACCCATGTCCGTAATGAACGTCTTCATTGGACGTTATTTCAGAATAAAATCTTCGAATATGGCTTTAGCTACGACCTTTGCACTTTTGTTTGGAATAAGTAAGGCAACTAGATATTTTGTTAAGTCACATATCAGTGTAACTGCATATTCGTTGCCTTGCTCTGATTTTGGTAGTGGACCGATCGTGTCTACTATTACTCTATCAAAAGCATTGATTGGAGTTTTCGTAATTGTTAATGAAGTTTTGTACGTGTTGTCACTTTTGATTTTTGACATTTTTGACATTTATGACATTTTTGTATATACCCAGTAGTATATCGAGTCATACCCTTCCAAAAATAATGTCTTTTGACCTTGGCCAAGGTTTTTGTAATGCCTGTGTGACCTCCTTGTATTGGATCATTATGAAATGTAGACAATATAGCTTCTTTTTCTTTTTCTTCTTTTATTAGGGTCACCGGGTTGAGTAGCGCTACTCTTAATGTTTTCAATATTTCATTGACCATTTGTTTGAAATTATCAATTGAAACTTGTTCAAAGATATTTTCCCACGGTGCCCTTTGAGTTGGCTGATTTCATTTATACCGGCTTGCGTTTCAAGCCTTTGGAAGAACTGACCTAAGTCAAGAATTCCATCAGTATATAAATCGCTAACATCATATCTTTCAGTAATTTTCTTCCCATGTTTAAACAAACATAGCCTATTTTTTACATGCAAGGTCACTACTTTACGTACATCGTCATTTTTTATGACTTCATATACGTTGGTCTTTGAAGCTTTTTCTATAGATTACAAAGGCAATTCTATTTCTTTATTATCTCCTGCGCAGGATTTCTCTCTACTTTGGTGCCTGGTAGTGACTTTCAGGACTTTTATTTGTATGTCTTTGAGTTCTTGAATGGTTATTCTTGATAACGCATCCGCTACATGATTATCCTTACCCTTTAGATACTCTACCGTAAAATTATATTCCTCTAACTCAAGCCTCATACGTGTTAATTTGGAACTTGGATTGACCACTGAAAATAAGTATGTAAGTGGTCTATGATCTGTTTTGACAGTGAAATGTCTACCATAAATATATGGTCTGAAATATGTTATTGCCCAATGAATTGCTGCTAGTTCCTGTTCCGTCGTACTCTTGTTACTTTCTCCCTTGGTGAATGATCTGGATGCATATGCAACTGGAAGTTGGAGTCCGTTGTGGTTTTGAGTTAAAACCGCTCCACACGCTTGCTTACTTGCATCCATTATTATACAAAATTCTTTTGTGAAGTCTGGGTATTGTAACAGAGTCGGTTCAATAAGTTGAGATATTAAGTATAAAAACGCATTTTGACATTTATCCGTCCATTCAAATGGAACATTCTTTTTATTTGGTCTAGTTATGTGCCGCGCATGGTCGGCCAAGTTTTTAATAAATCGTCTATAATAGTTGCAAAATGCAACGAAACGTCTAGCGCTGTCCGCATCATGTGGGACTGGATAATTTTGTATGACGTCGTATTTCTTGTCGTCTGGTAAGATTCCCTTGTCTGTGCATTTGTGTCCCAGAAATGTGACTTCATGCATAAAAAATAAACATTTTTCAGAATGTAGCCTTGTAGTTGTATTTGCATTTGTCAAAAACATCAGCTAGGTTTTTAACCATATGCTTTTCGGAACAACCAATTACTATTAGGTCATCCATATAAAGGAATGCTTGCGAAGGTTCAAGTCCAGAGAATGCTATAGTCATCATTCTCTGAAGTGATTTCGGCCCTATTTTTAAACCAAATGGTAATCGCGTGAAGCGATAGGAGCCATTGCTCTTCGAAAAAGACGTTATATCTCTTGAATCATTGTCAAGTTCAATTTGACATTAAGTCTAGGCATGAAAAATATTTCGCTCTACCTAGTTGATCCAAAATATCATCAATTCTAGGTAGTGGGAACTTATCAGCTAGCAGCTTTTTGTTGATTTGACGATAGTCAATTACCAATCGTCATTTTTTATTATTGGATTCAGGATGATTGGGACTAATAAAAGTGGCCTATTGTATTCTGACACAGATGGTTCGACAATTATGTCGTCAATTAGTTTTTGTACTTGGGCTTGAATTTCTTCTTTTTGGCTTTCAGGTTTTCTATAATTTTTAATGTAGACTGGCTCATTATCTTTCAATCTTATCTTTTGTTTATAAAAATTATTCTTTGAAATGGATTCGTTGTCTAGTCCAAATATACCTGTATAATCTGTGCATAATTCAGTTAATTTTGCTTTAAACTGTGGTGGAAAATTTTGAGATAGTCGAGACATGACTTCTTCTCTTCTACTTCCATTGTATGTTTGAACCACTTCGTAGTTCGAAAGTGATTCATAATTTAGATTATTTATACTAATTAGTTGATCGATACTGGTTGTGTTCAGTAATCGGACAAATGCATTTCGTGTGGTTGCAACGGTGTTTGCAACATAAATACCAGTTTGAATTTCCTGGTTTGGTATTAGTACACTATCTTCACTTGAAGATAGTTCGATTTTTCGGACAACTTGTGATCTTGCTGGTAAAAGTATTGTATTATTACCAGAACTATATGTTATTGGAGCATGAATCGGAAAATTTAGATTATTGGGTCTGATTATAAGCCAATCTTCTGTCGGCTTGAAGTCTAATTCGCAATTGAATTTTTTAATAAAGTCATTCCATCACATGGTATTACAAATTGCAAGTCTACTATATGAAAACTGTGTGGAATTATGTATTTCTCTGTCTGTATCTCGATAGAGGTTAATCCTTTGGATTGTATAACCCCTTGGTTTATCCCTTGAATATTAATTCTGTTATCTATTTGGATGTCTTGAAAGACGTCGGAATTTTCTTTTAATATAGAAATATCCGCACCAGTGTCTATTAAAAAGATCAGTATTTTTCCTGTTTTTACATTGTTAAACGCTACGAATATATTTAAGTTAAGATTAATAGTATGAACTTTTTTGTTTTTTACTGTTGTGTATCTAAAGGTTGTTCGGAGTTTCCCGAAGCGTGTTGTGTAACTCGGACATTATTGTTGTGGCCTCGATTCGAGATGCCACGACCTCTAGAGTTTCCTCTATTTTGGCCTCGTCCTCTATTATTGTTGTTGTGGTTACGATAACCATGATTGTGGTTATTACCTCTTGCACGGTAATTTCCACGGTTACCCCTGTTATGTTGTTGCTGATAGAACTGGACAGTGTTCGAATGTCCTGTTTCCTCTTCGCAACTATTGACAAATTTGATATGGCATCATTCATGTTATTGAACGCGCCTGCCTGCATGATAAGTTTTACCTTCTCTATAGCGCAGTTCTAAGTCATTGGCTTTACTGCTTGGACTGTACTGTATTTATTGGCCAATTCTGGCGTTAAGCCATCGTTTATAAAAGCTCCTTCTAAAGCTTTTGTTAACTGCTCAACCTCTTGAGTGTACTGGTTGGCAGTTTTGCTCTTTTTTTGCAAGTTAAGTAGTTTGGCTGACAATACTTCGACTGATTCGCCTTTTACCGTGCTTGATAATTTTGCAATGATTTGAGCGATAGTTTGCTCATTGCTTATCAAGTTTCTTGCATGGCTTTTTAGTTTTGTCTTAATAAGACTGATAGCTTCTGCTTCATGATCTTCTTTGAAGCTTTGTAAGTTATCTGCCTTTCCATCAAACTCTGGTGAGAGCGATGAGGCTAGTTTGATAAAACTTTAGCTGTTTGGGCCATTGTGTTGTAAATTGGTTGGGTATTCACTTTAGAATCTGATGGTTTAGTATCAGCTGGCAATGAAAGCAGTTTCTCGTCAAATGACGCTGAAGTGTTAAGAGAATTTGGAAGGAATATTGTTATATTATGCCTTTCCGAAATTCGTCTAATGTTTTTTCTTAAACTGCTTCAAGCATTAACTGTCTGTGTTAAATGCAAATCTTTAAGTTTTGTTGCATTGTCACATATAAGTTGACGGCTGGTATTGTAGGAATCTACAAGAATTTTAACGTGTTTTAACTTTGTCTCGTTTGAGACAGGTACGCTTTTGTTAAGGCACTTGAAAGATTTATTAAACTCCTCACGTTGTTCCCTAAGAATGGTGACGATTTGCGTCCATTCTATTTATAGACATTTTTAATTTATCTGTGCAATCGCACAATAATAATGTCAGTAGGTCCTAAAATAGGGTGTTATAATTTTTGGGTGTTTTTTTGAATGCTACAAAATCTAACGTTCTGGCTAATATTGGGTTCTCTTTAATGATCGACCTAAATTGTATAACCGGAAGGGTTGTCAATACCATCCTTTTTGTGTTTTTGTACAATGTATTAACGGTGAGAAATCTAAATGAAATTTATCCATATATAAAGTTTCTAATTCATATATGCTTACTGGGGTCGTTGAGACCAATTGCTGAATTCTTTCCTTAAAACAGGCATCTCTAACATAGACTTCTCTTATTGCTTCTATTGTGTTCATTAACAAGAATTTTTTTTTTCAATTTTTATATATTTTATTTTTGAGCTTAATTTCTTTGTTTTATTTATTCTTTTCATATCTCATTGAATTGTATCTGAACGAATTATTCCTAAAAAAAGTTATCTTTTCAAATTTAAATTTTGTTTATTTTCAAATTTTAATAATGTTCTTGTACTTATGTAAAATTAGATTGTTTTTGGGTTTTTAATATTGGCAGAAGACCATTTTTTTTGTGTTAAGCTTATTATGGATTTTATGCCATATATATGGCTTATTTTTCTTCTTAAATTTTGGATAATGTGGCAAAATCCTACCTAGCGTTTCGCATAGCTTTATGGGCTATGCTACTAATCGAGCGGATGTGTTTCCGCTTAATTTAACAACAATTTTTATTTTTATATTAACATATTAAAAGTATCTATGTAGCTGCATCTGGTGTCTTCTGTCAGTAGTCGAGGTATAGATGTCCTTCTGTTGCTGGTCCGTCGCATCAGCTGGGCGTCGCCGGATATGGCACGCTGATGCTCCCTCGTTGGCGCAAGTGGCGGTGTGCCTCTCGCACTTGTCCCGATGGCGCAGCTTGTTGCGCTGGCGTTACCGGTGCTCTTCGCACAGGTATTCACTGGTTGGTGGTGCTTGTAGTGCAGTGTTTGCACGTGTAGTTACAGAAGGGGCTATCCAGCGGGCTTTCGCAATCCTGTGGACACATTTTCTTCACTTTTGGGAGGCTGACTGCGGCAATTTATTAGTGGTTGTTTGGTTTATAATAACTTTTATATTCGCTGAGTGAGTAGCGGTGTTAGACTTTTTCTGCTTAATTATATTTTGCAGGAAGTCGAGCTCAGTTTGTAACTTCAGAGCTGTCGATCATGCGGGTGTTGGCGTTTTTGTATATAGCAACCACCTTAGGTGCGCTATTCTTTTTTTAAATTTTATTTTGTACGCCACCGCGTTTCTTGGCCTTAACACTCACTCTCTACTCACTCAGGAAACTTGGACGCTCGATGTCCCAGTTACGACGTCAGATGTTATTGATGGCCTCTTGTCGCAGTCAGTGTATTGTCGTTTTCCTCCAGTGGTTTATTTTTTCCAGGGGTTTATTTCCTCCAGGGGTTTATTTTCCTTATTGTCCAGTTTGTCTACTGCCTCCAGGCAGGGATTCGTGAACATGTCATGGTCGCCATGTAGAAATTGTATTTTGTTTTGTCACAATATATATATTACAATAAAACAGTCAGCACGTCAGTGCATTTATGCGGGTATATTCTCAATGAATTTATTCGCCTTTTAAATTGTGCGCTTAGCCTATGAATATACATATATACTTATGCTGTTATTGGTTAACAGCTACAGAGAGAGGGAGAGTGAGTAGCTCGCATATGCCTGTATTAGTGAGCATATATATTGCTCACGGAATGCGTTCAGACGGAGCGTGGGATATGCAGCGTAAGCATAAACGGTCAGCCAGTGAGGCTAGTGAACCGCGCTGCGTAATATGAGACAAGTGGCTCTGGGCTTGTTTACTATATAATTGTTATTATATGCAACAAAGTGCTGCATACTTTATACTTAATTAAAGGGTATTCTGTTAGGGCATATACACACTACGAGACCAAGAGACTCGCAGACAGTCAGACGCACGGGCAGAGAGAGAGAGAGAGGCAGACCAGCAGACAGAAGGAACACCAACAGCCTCGCAGACAGAAACACCGGCAGAAGCAGACAGGCTGATATACCAACAGACAGACATGCAGACAGAGAGACTGGCAGACGGGCTGACAGACAGACAGGCACACAGATAGACAGACAGAAAGGTAGATAGGCAGACCGGCAGACAGACAAGAAGATAGGCAGACTGACACGCAGACCCACAGACTCGCAGACATACAGGCACACAGGAAGAGAGAGAGAGACACACAGACTGGCAGGCAGACAGATAGGCAGGAATAGCCACGGCCTCGCAGATAGACACATCGTCAGGGTCAGACAGGTAGACTTACAGACAGACGCACAGACAGACAGACAGACAGACCGGCAGACAGACAGACAGATAGAAAGATAGGCAGACGGCCACAAAGACCCACAGACTCGCAGACATGCAGACACACAGGAAGAGAGAGAGAGAGAGAGATACACAGACAATCAGGCAAACAGACAGGCAGGAATACCTACAGCCTCACAGACAGACACACCGGCAGAGACAGACAGGCAGACATACAGACAGATAGGCTTACAGATAGTCAGACTGAAAAAAAAACAGACAGACAGATTTAGAGAGAGAGAAAGAGACATAGAGAGTGAGACAGAGAGGGAGAGAGAAACATATAGACTCGCAGACAGATAAGTAATACAACATATTCGCAGCGTGACAGACAGAGAGTCGCAGATATACTGTCCCACAGGAAGAGAGAGAGATACACAGACAGCCGGGCAGACAAATAGACAGAAATACCTACCGCCTCGCAGACAGACACACCGGCAGAGACAGACAGGTAGACATACAGACAGACAGATAGTAGCAGACAGACAGGCAGATGGGCAGACGAACAGACAGACACAAAACAGACCGGCAGACAGTAGGCAGACAGCACACAGACTCGCAACATACAGCACACAGGAAAGAAGAGATACACAGACAGTCAGGCAGACAGCACCAACAACACACCGCAGAGACAGACCGGCAGAATAATGCAGACAGACAGACAGGCAGACAGGTAGACAACTCAGACAACACACGCATAGCGACGTGTGTACAAGTTGTCGGAGCCCGAAGCGGTTGGAACTCGGAAATGTTGTGGCCTCATTCGAGAGCCACGACCTCAGAGTTCCTCTATTTGGCCTCGTCCTCATTATTGTTGTTGTGGTACGAAACCATGATTGTGGTTAACCTCTTGCACGGTAATTTCCACGGTTACCCCTCTTATGTTATTGCTGATAGAACTGGACAGTGTTCGAATGTCCTGTTCCTCTTCGCAACTATTGACAAAGAAGGCATCATTCAGTTATTGAACGCGCCTGCCTGCATGATAAGTTTTACCTTCTCTATAGCGCAGTTCTAAGTCATTGGCTTTACTGCTTGGACTGACTGTATTTATTGGCCAATTCTGGCGTTAAGCCATCGTTTATAAAAGCTCCTTCTAAAGCTTTTGTTAACTGCTCAACCTCTTGAGTGAGGTTGGCAGTTTTGCTCTTTTGCAAGTTAAGTAGTTTGGCTGACAATACTTCGACTGATTCGCCTTTTACCGTGCTTGATAATTTTGCAATGATTTGAGCGAAGTTTGCTCATTGCTTATCAAGTTTCTTGCATGGCTTTTAGTTTTGTCTTAAAAGACTGATGCTTCTGCTTCATGATCTTCTTTGAAGCTTTGTAAGTTATCTACCTTTCCATCAAACTCTGGTGAGAGCGATGAGGCTAGTTTGATAAAACTTTAGCTGTTTGGGCCATTGTGTTGTAAATTGGTTGGGTATTCACTTTAGAATCTGATGGTTTAGTATCAGCTGGCAATGAAAGCAGTTTCTCGTCAAATGACGCTGAAGTGTTAAGAGAATTTGGAAGGAATATTGTTAATTATGCCTTTCCGAAATTCGTCTAATGTTTTTTCTTAAACTGCTTCAAGCATTAATTGTCGGTGTTAAATGCAAATCTTTAAGTTTTGTTGCATTGTCACATATAAGTTGACGGCTGGTATTGTAGGAATCTACAAGAATTTTAACGTGTTTTAACTTTGTCTCGTTTGAGACAGGTACGCTTTTGTTAAGGCACTTGAAAGATTTATTAAACTCCTCACGTTGTTCCCTAAGAATGGTGACGATTTGCGTCCATTCTATTTATAGACATTTTTAATTTATCTGTGCAATCGCACAATAATAATGTCAGTAGGTCCTAAAATAGGGTGTTATACTTTTTGGGTGTTTTTTTGAATGCTACAAAATCTAACGTTCTGGCTAATATTGGGTTATCTTTAATGATCGACCTAAATTGTATAATCGGAAGGGTTGTCAATACCATCCTTTTTGTGTTTTTGTATAATGTATTAACGGTGAGAAATCTAAATGAAATTTATCCATATATAAAGTTTCTAATTCATATATGCTTACTGGGGTCGTTGAGACCAATTGCTGAATTCTTTCCTTAAAACAGGCATCTCTAACATAGACTTCTCTTATTGCTTCTATTGTGTTCATTAACAAGAATTTTTTTTTCAATTTTTATATATTTTATTTTTGAGCTTAATTTCTTTGTTTTATTTATTCTTTTCATATCTCATTGAATTGTCATTATTTTCAAATTTTAATAATGTTCTTGTACTTATGTAAAATTAGATTGTTTTTGGGTTTTTAATATTGGCAGAAGACCATTTTTTGTGTTTAGCTTATTATGGATTTTATGCCATATATATGGCTTATTTTTCTTCTTAAATTTTGGATAATGTGGCAAAATCCTACCTAGCGTTTCGCATAGCTTTATGGGCTATGCTACTAATCGAGCGGATGTGTTCAATTTAACAACAATTTTTATTTTTATATTAACATATTAAAAGTATCTATGTAGCTGCATCTGGTGTCTTCTGTCAGTAGTCGAGGTATAGATGTCCTTCTGTTGCTGGTCCGTCGCATCAGCTGGGCGTCGCCGGATATGGCACGCTGATGCTCCCTCGTTGGCGCAAGTGGCGGTGTGCCTCTCGCACTTGTCCCGATGGCGCAGCTTGTTGCGCTGGCGTTACAGGTATTCACTGGTTGGCGGTGCTTGTAGTGCAGTGTTTGCACTTGTAGTTACAGAAGGGGCTTTCTAGCGGGCTTTCGCAATCCTGTGGACACATTTTCTTCACTTTTGGGAGGCTGACTGCGGCAATTTATTAGTGGTTGTTTGGTTTATAATAACTTTTATATTCGCTGAGTGAGTAGCGGTGTTAGACTTTTTCTGCTTAATTATATTTTGCAGGAAGTCGAGCTCAGTTTGTAACTTCAGAGCTGTCGATCATGCGGGTGTTGGCGTTTTTGTATATAGCAACCACCTTAGGTGCGCTATTCTTTTTTTAAACTTTTATTATGTACGCCACCGCGTTTCTTGGCCTTAAAACTCACTCTCTACTCACTCAGGAAACTTGGACGCTCGATGTCCCAGTTACGACGTCAGATGTTATTGATGGCCTCTTGTCGCAGTCAGTGTATTGTCGTTTTCCTCCAGTGGTTTATTTTTTCCAGGGGTTTATTTCCTCCAGGGGTTTATTTTCCTTATTGTCCAGTTTGTCTACTGCCTCCAGGCAGGGATTCGTGAACATGTCATGGTCGCCATGTAGAAATTGTATTTTGTTTTGTCACAATATATATATTACAATAAAACAGTCAGCACGTCAGTGCATTTTTGCGGGTATATTCTCAATGAATTTTTTCGCCTTTTAAATTGTGCGCTTAGCCTATGAATATACATATATACTTATGCTGTTATTGGTTAACAGCTACAGGCATATGCCTGTATTAGTGAGCATATATATTGCTCACGGAATGCGTTCAGACGGAGCGTGGGATATGCAGCGTAAGCATAAACGGTCAGCCAGTGAGGCTAGTGAACCGCGCTGCGTAATATGAGACAGAGCCAATACATAAAGTGGCCTGGGCTTGTTTACTATATAATTGTTATTATATGCAACAAAGTGCTGCATACTTTATACTTAATTAAAGGGTATTCTGTTAGGGCATATACAGACTACGAGACCAAGAGACTCGCAGACAGTCAGACGCACGGGCAGAGAGAGAGAGCGGCAGACCAGCAGACAGAAGGAACACCAACAGCCTCGCAGACAGAAACACCGGCAGAAGCAGACAGGCTGATATACCAACAGACAGACATGCAGACAGAGAGACTGGCAGACGGGCTGACAGACAGACAGGCACACAGATAGACAGACAGAAAGGTAGATAGGCAGACCGGCAGACAGACATGAAGAGAGGCAGACTGACACGCAGACCCACAGACTCGCAGACATACAGGCACACAGGAAAAGAGAGAGAGACACACAGACTGGCAGGCAGACAGATAGGCAGGAATCACCACGGCCTCGCAGATAGACACATCGTCAGGGTCAGACAGGTAGACTTACAGACAGACGCACAGACAGACAGACAGACGGACCGGCAGACAGACAGACAGATAGAAAGATAGGCAGACGGCCACACAGACCCACAGACTCGCAGACATGCAGACACACAGGAAGACAGACAGGCAGGAATACCTACAGCCCCACAGACAGACACACCGGCAGAGACAGACAGGCAGACATACAGACAAATAGGCTTACAGATAGTCAGACTGAAAAAAAAACAGACAGACAGACTAGAGAGAGAGAGAGAGAGAAAGAGACATAGAGAGAGAGAGAGACAGAGAGGGAGAGAGAAACATATAGACTCGCAGACAGATAAGTAATACAACATATTCGCAGCGTGACAGACAGAGAGTCGCAGATATACTGTCTCACAGGAATAGAGAGATACATAGACAGTCAGAAAGACAGAATAGGTAGTAATACCTATCGCCTCGCTGACAGACACACCGGCAGAGACAGACAGGTAGACTTACAGACAGACAATATAGTCAGAAGACAGGCAGATGGGCAGACGAACAGACAGGTACACAAATGACAGACCGGCAGACAGGTAGGCAGACAGTCACACAGACTCGCTAACATACAGGCACACAGGAATAGAGAGAGATACACAGACAGTCAGGCAGACAGCATCGCAGACAGACACACCGGCAGAGACAGACCGGCAGATATATATGCAGACAGACAGACAGGCAACAGGACAGGTAGACCAATAGACTTGCAGACAATCAGTCGCACGGGCAGAGAGGGAGACAGACAGACAGGCTGAAAAACTGGCAGACAGACAGACAGTCAGAAATGAAGATAGGCAGACAGACACACAGATCCACAGACTCGCAGGCATACAGACACACAGGAAGAGAGGGAGATACACAGACAGTCAGGCAGACAGATAGACAGGAATACCCGCAGATCGCAGACAGACACACCGGCAGAGACAGACAGGCAGATATACAGGCAGACAGACAGAAAGACAGGCAGATGGGCAGATAGACAGACAGAAAAGCAGACAAAATGAGTCGCAGATAGCCAGTCGCACGGGCAGAGACACAGACAGGCAGGCAGACAGACAGGCAGACCGACCAGCAGACCAACCGCCACGGAGACAGACAGGTAGGAAAACAGGCAGGCATGCAGACAGACACGTAGACCCACAGACTCGCAGACATACAGACACACAGGAAGAGAGATAGATACACAAACAGCCAGGCAGACAGATAGACAGGAATACCTACAGCATCGCAGACAGACACACAGGCAGAGACAGACAGGCAGATATACAGACAGACAAGGTAGACAAGACAGATATGCAGAAAGACAGACATGCACCCATACAGACATAAAAAGCAAACAAATAGATAGAAAAGCAGACAAATTGAGAAAAATACAGAAAGAGAAAGAGAAAGAGAGAGAGAAAGACAGAGAGAAAGAGAAGGATGGAGAGACAGAGAGAGAGAGTAAAACAGAAAGAGAGAGGGAGAGAGAGGGAGAGAGACAAAGAGAGAAAGAGAGACATAAAGACTCGCAGACAGATAAGTAGAACACAATATTCGCACACAGACAACCAGAAAAGCTGACAGGATGATAGGCAGTCAAACAGACAGAGAGATAGACATGCGTAGAAATAGACAGACAGGAAGAAAGCCATACAGACCCGCAGACTGATGGAAAATTAGGAAAACAGACCGACAGACGGGCAGAGAGAGAGAGACAGACAGACAGTCAGATGCACGGGCAGAGAGTGAGACAGACAGGCTGACAGATAGGCAGACATACAGTAGGAAGATAGGCAGACAGACACACAGATCCACAGACTCGCCGACATACAGACACACAGGAAGAGAGAGAGAGATACACAGACAGCCAGGCAGGCAGATATACAGGAATATCTACAGCCTCGCAGACAGACATACCGGCAGAGACAGACATGCAGATATACAAACAAAAAGACAGGCAGACAGGCAGGCAGACAGACAAGCACATAGATAGACATAAAGGCAGACAAATTGACTCGAAGACAGTCAGTCTCACGAAAAAACATACAAACACAAAAAAAAATATATCTAATAAAAATAATAAATTAATATTAAAAAATCAACATCTCCCTCCCCCCCCCCCCCCCCTCCCCCCCTCCCCCCCACCCCACCCCCTTCCTCCCCCCCCCCCTCCCCCCCCCCTCCCCCCCCCCCCCCCCCCCCCCCCCCCCCCCCCCCCCCCCCCCCCCCCCCCCCCCCCCCCCCCCCCCCCCCCCCCCCCCCCCCCCCCCCCCCCCCCCCCCCCCCCCCCCCCCCCCCCCCCCCCCCCCCCCCCCCCCCCCCCCCCCCCCCCCCCCCCCCCCCCCCCCCCCCCCCCCCCTCCCCCCCCCCCCCCCCCCCCCCCCCCCCCCCCCCCCCCCCCCCCCCCCCCCCCCACCCCCCACGCCCCCCACTGCCCCCCCACAACCCCCCACCCCCGCCGGGCCCCCGACCCTCCAAACGCCTCCCCCCCCTTTGCACCCCCCCCCCTCCCCACAAACCGCCCACCCCCCCGTGGGTTCTTCTTTCCGAGCTCACCACGGCTCTTATTCCTCAGCTCCCCATCCAGAGTAGAGAAAATTTCAATTGGACAGACTCCACTATTGTTCTTGCCTGGTTGGATAAGCCTCCATGCAAATGGTCTACCTTTGTGGCTAACCGGGTAGCCAAGATAACATCAACCAATGGCAAATGGTCCCATGTTCGATCCGAACATAGCCCAGCTGACCTAGCTAGTCGGGGGGTTTCTCCTCGGGACCTATTGGGCAGCACTTTGTGGTGGCATGGACCGGAATGGTTACAACTACCACAAGACCAATGGCATTGCGAGTTATCGCATATGTCTGTCGCTTTATCCAGCGCTGTAGAAATCCAGCGATCCACTTTCCCGCCGAGCTCCGTAATGAAGAACTTACGAGAGTTCAGTTCCGACTTATCGAGTATACTCAACGCCAAGCTTATCCTAAGGAGTATAGCTGTTTGCTCGATAAGAAGCCAATTCAAGGATTAAGCAGCATTCGCAATTTAATCCCTTTCATCGATCAAAGGGGTATTCTGCGATCCTGTGGACGGGTGAGAGCGTCAACCTCGTTAGGCTATGATGAGCGACACCCCATAATCATTCCGCCCAATTGTGATTTTTCACGCCTCCTGGTCCGATTTACCCACCTCATTTGTTTTCACGGAGACAATCAGTTGGTAATGCGCCTCATAAGAGCAAAATACTGGATCCCAAAGCTCAAGGTCCTGGTAAAATCTACCATAACCTCCTGCAAGGTCTGTGTAATACACCGCAGACAACTCTAGACCCAACTTATGGGCGAGCTCCCAAGGGCGAGATCAACCTTTTCCCGACCCTTCACACATACGGGTGTAGACTTTGCCGGACCTTTCGATATTAAAAGCATTGGTCGGGCATGCAAAATTACCAAGGGTTATGTCTGTGTCTTCGTTTGTTTCAGCACGAAAGCAATCCATTTAGAAGCCACAACAGATCTAACCACGGAGAGATTCCTGGCCGCATTTTCGCGATTTATCGCAAGACGTGGCCTTCCACAACAGATGTACTCAGATAATGGGAAAACATTTGTGGGAGCGTCATCCGTTCTTTCGAGAGATTTCTTGCAAGCGACCAAAGAGCTCATCTTATCCAAGCATAGCCATCAAAACTTGTGTTGGCATTTCAATCCTCCTGGCGCTCCTCACATGGGCGGATTGTGGGAAGCAGGTGTCAAAAGCTTTAAGACCCACTTCTACAAATCCACCGCATCCTCAAAATATACATTTGAGGAGTTCGCGACTCTCCTCTCAATGATTGAAGCCTGCCTTAACTCCAGGCCAATCTCTCCAATGTCGGAAGATCCGACTGATTTATTGGCTCTAAGTCCAGGCCACTTCCTAGTTGGTGGCCCTCTTCTCGCAACTAACGAGCCAGTAATCAAAGAAGACGCTATTTATATAATTAACCGCTGGCAGCGACTCAAAGCGCTCCACCAGCAATTCTGCTTCTGGTGGAAGAATGAGTATTTAAAAGAGCTCCATAAGCGAAACAAATGGCAGTTCCCTACAAGGGACCTCCAAGTCGGTGATATGGTGATTATCAAGGAAGATAACCTACCAATAAATGAATGGCGCCTTGGCCGAGTCCAGCTGGCTTGCCCAGGCACAGATGATAAGGTCCGCGTAGTGGACGTGCTTACCGCTCGTGGTGTCATCCGAAGGCCAATAGCCAAATTGGTCCTTCTTCCTACTGAGGCAAATAACACCACCGACTAATCCTTAAAAGCAACTAATCCCTCTTTCAAAACAAAACCATCACATAATAACAGCTCCCCTACATCTTATTCTCCAGTTCACTCCTCTGTAGAGAACCAGCATGGCACCGTCAACGAAGGCATCCAATCAACGCCAAGGAACGGACTCTTTTAGATGCCGGGTGTGTAGAGGCATCCATGCGCTACGCAAGTGCCAGTGCTTCTTGAAGCTCACGCCCGAGAAGCGTCTCCGAGCCGTTTTGATTAACAAATATTGCTCCAACTGCCTGGCTCATCAGCATTCAGGGGAATCATGTCGCAGTGGAGCCAAGTGCAAAATTTGCAAAAAGGACCACCACACCTTACTCCACATGCGTGATCCCCGTAGCGCTCACCCTCCAGCGGCACATCACCCCCAAGCCCGAGACGTGCTACTATACGGACGTCGCTTACGTCCCTTCTCCAGCACAAGGGGGTCAGTATACTGCCCACCGCCATAGTGCTGCTCGACACCGGGAAAAAGACCCTTGAGACTCGGGCTCTGATCGATCCATGTTGTTCAGTAAGCCGCATTAATGCAACCGTGGCAAGGGCCTATGGCCTTTCCGTCACACGCATTGGCTACGCTCTAAGACAACTCAGATGTCTCGAGAGGTGGTCTTAATGGCTGACCCGCAACTCAGCTGCATAACTCCAGCCCGAGCTATCAGAGCGGACATGAAGAACCCGTTTAGCAACGTCGCTTTGGCGGACAACGACTGGTTCCGTCCATCTCCAGTACCTTTGGTACTTGGCGCCGACGTCTGCCCAGACATCATCCTGCCAGGTATCCTCCCGAGCCAAGGCGGTCTGCCGATGGCTCAAAATACTAAGTTTTGATGGATACTCTCTGGCACATGCACGCAATAGGAATCCTTGCAATCTGCATATTGCCAGGGGGGGGGGAGAATATTCATGCCAGTTCATTGCTAGTCTGAACACAGCATTGACTGAGCCTCACTCAGTGTGAGAGAGTCACTCAGTGAGACAGACTCACTCACTGAGAGAGACTCACTCACTAATTCGATCCAAGATGCGCTCAGCACTCTCCTTGTGGTCTCCTTTCCACCTCCATAACTCCAACCAAAAATATGTAAAATCACTTCAAAATGTAAAGTTCATTATATGCAGCCGAAAGTTTCTAATAAAGTGCCACTACCAAATAATCATACTGATTTTCAAACAACACCTGAAGATTACTTATTTGACGCCTCCCCCACAAAACAAATAGCAAAAACTGTATTTCTACATTTTATTATGTGTTCATTTTTTTTTAATTACATTTCCTGTCTTCTTTAAAGGTTTTAAAAGTAAATGTTTACAAATTTCTTTGTCGGATTTAGGGATGTCGATTACATAAATGAGCTTTTCGCCATTAAATGCGATTTTGATATTTGCAAAATTTAAGGCTTCTTCTATGTTATTAAATGGAATATTTTCTTCAGCAAAAATGTTACTATTATTCTAGTTTCCTCTTCGGAAAAAAATATAAAAGTGTTTACAATATTGGCTTTCGACAAATGTATAGCAAGGTTTATGTTATTTAATTCTTCTTTAATTAAATCTATTTTACATTTTAACTGCGTAGCCAGAATATTTTGGAAGTTTTCTGAATTTTTTAAATTTTTAATTATGACATTATTGTCGTTGGTTATCTTATTTATCCTATCTATAATGTCTTTGTTTATTAGAACTTGTTCATTATTGTTTTTTATTATATTGTTTAAGTTATTTGAGATTATCTCGAAATCTTCATGGTCTGGATTTCCTGCAATCCATTTCCATACAGATCCGATGGGAAGTTAGTTTATTAATTTGAAAGTTAATTAGATTGATTTCATTCTTTATAAAAGGGAAACAAGGATTGTTTTGGGAAATGTTAGTGAGTTCTTTTTCTATTTGATCTGTGGTGACCTTATAGTCGTTAATGTTAATATGGTGTAGAATTTTTAAATTTCCTGACTGTACTTTACTATCTCCGAGTTCGATGATGGCTACCTCGAACTTGAAGTAATCCAAAATTTCGTATGTGGCATAGCAAGATGAGATGAACCTGGTGGGCAGGGGAGAATGAAGAAATTTTTAATTTCTTATATGATTTTTATGGACAATTTTTCCGGATTGCGTAGTAACAGTAGAGTGCGTGTTTTCTTTTACTATTTCTTCTTTAAAACGTTTAGACATTTTAGTCCCTACTCTGATATTTTGTTTTACAAAGATTTTATCTCCAGGTGCATACTGAATAACTTCTTTTTTATTTTTGTTGTGAAAATCTAAATCCTGCTGTTGTTTTTTTATGAGTTTTTCATAATTGTTGTTTCTGGTCTTTTCGTATTCTGTTGTACCAAAGTTAGTAGGTCTTCCGAAAAATAAATCAACGGGTTTTTTTCCTGTGGTGGAATGAATAGTATGATTGTATTCACACACTGCCAAATCTAGTAGTTCGTCAAAATTCTCTATGCCTTTTTCTTGTTTTATGCATCTCATTATCTCTATTAGAGTTGAGTGGAACATCTCGACCTGGCCATTTACTGTACTCTTGTGCGGGGGTGTGTTGAAAACTTTAATACCTAATTCATTTTTTAGCATGACTATTGACTGTGAATTAAGGGACTTTTCGTTATCGATGATAACCGATTTCGGATGGCCTCAATGCTCCTGTTTTCTAATGGTTTAACTACTGCTAATTTTGTAAATTTATCTTTAGAAGTTAGTACGAGTTCTCTGTTTGTTGAAAAATGTCTATGTGAAGTATTTGTCCTGGATACCTGGGTAAGGGTGTTTCTTCAAGTTTTATATTATTTGAGTGTCGTTCATATTTATTTTCCTTGCAAATTTTACAAAGTTTAAGAATATTTTTAATTTTTTGTTTCATAGATGGAAAATATGCTGTTTCTAAAATTTGAAGTCTATTTTCTTTTTCGTTCCTGTGTGCTCTATTGTGGGTTTTTATTATGATTTCGCGCTGCTCCTGCTCGTTCGTTATGTCTTCTACTACAATTTGGGTAAAACGTACTTTATAATTCAAAAAATGTAATGGGTAAATGCTTTGGATTTTAAGCATAATTGGTTCAGTTGTTTTTATGCAATTTATGACTGACGGGTTTAGATATCGCTTAAGTAATTGTTTTAAATGTTCAATCGAGAATTCTTTTTCTTTAATTATGTGTCGGTGATACGTGGGAAATACCATTTTGAATTGGTATGACGAACTTTCGTTAGTTTCAAGTATTTGATTATTAAAGGCATTAATAGGAATTTCTACAGAATGTATTAAATTTTCTGACGAGCTTTCGCTACTGTGCATAGTAGGGGTTAATGAATTTAAACTGGCCTGAGGGGGTCTAGATAAAAGATATGCAACTACGTTGGTGTTGCCTGGTTTATAAAAAAGTTCGTAATTATATTCTTCTAACTGAGCCTTCCATCTTTTCATTTTAGCGTTGGTGTTTTTGTTGCTAAGCGCAAAGGTTAGCGGCTGGTGATCTGTGAAAATTTTGAGTTTGCTTACACCATAGAGAAAACAGCGTAGCTCTCGAAGTGCCCAAATAATTGCTAGCATTTCTTTTTCGTTTGTAGCGTAATTTTCTTCGGATGAACTAAGTGTTCGTAAAAGGAAGGTTATTGGCCTGCCTCCTTGTGAAAGGAGGCCTAAAGCATAGTTTGATGCGTCAGAGGTTAGTTCAAATGGTTCAGTGAATTTGGGGAAAATGTAATATTACATCTTCGGAAGTGCGACAATTTTTTACTTTATTGAAGGCTTCTATTTGTTTTGTATCTAGATTGATATGAGTTCATTTTGAAATTGTTTTCGAGATTCTACCCGCTTCTCCTCTAAGTAGCGTAGCTAATGGTTTTGTTATTTCTGCGTGACCTTTGATGAATCTGCGATAATATCCAGACATGCCTAAAAAATGAACGAAGGTCATGGATTGTTTTTGATTTAGGAAAGTTGACTATTGCTTTTACTTTTTTTGGGTTGGTTTTTAAACCGTCTTTGCTGATTACAAATCCTAAAAATTCTAAATTATTTCATAAATTCGCATTTGTCCAATTGGACTTTGAGATTGGCTCGTTCGAGCGTCTCGAAAACTAATAGTAAGTTGTTAAAATGTTCTTCTTTTGTTTTTCCGAATATTACGAATTAAACATAGCATCGTTTATCTATGTGTTCTCTTAATATGTCATCAAGAGTTCTTTGAAAAATGGCTGGGGCGTTGCGTAGCCTAAAGGGGAGTCTGAGGAATTCGAATTTTCCATTATTGATAGAAAAGGCTGTCTTTTCGATGTCTGAAGCTTTTAACGCGATTTGATGAAATCCGCTTTTGAGGTCTATTGTGGTGAAGAAGTTGTTCTCACCGAGATTTGATAAGATACTATTTATTTCTGGCATTGGATACCTGTCAGGGATGGTAATTTCGTTTAACTTTCTGTAGTCGATTACCATGCGGTATTTTTTTTTCCCTGACGCGTCTTCTTTTTTTGGAACAATGAAGACTGGAGAACTATATGGGGAGCGCGACGGTCGAATAATGCCGTCGGCTAACAATTCTTTTATCTGACTATCTATTTCTTCTTTTAGTGCCATAGGGTAGGTGTACGCTTCGGAATAGACAGGATTATCGCTTTTAATTTTTATTTCACCTCTAACTTGAGTGACGAAGGTGAGTTTTCTGTCCGGTTCGTCGAAGAGACCTGGGCATTCTTTAACTATTGAATCTATTATTTGGCAAGTTTGGTTATCTATGTGAGAAAGTCTAAGTTCTATGTTACTTATAAGTCCCATTGAAAGTTCCTTAGTTTTGTATTTAAATTTTCCTAACAGCGTAAAATAGTTTCCATGTGTATTTATTATGGCCTTTAAATTTTTGAATGTGTCGTGACCTATGACGGTAGTCAAAGGTACCTAGTTCTGATAAGAGGAAAAATTGAATTTTGCCTATTCCGTTGCCGAAAATATCTATGTTTGCATAATGCGTGATATTGGTCTTGCCTCCTATGGACTTTGCTGCGAAGCATACTTCATTCGGTATGGGTGCCCGAATGAGTGAAGGTTTTACGTAATTTTTGTTGGAGCCGGTATCTATTAAAAAAATTATTTTTTTCTCGTTCCTTATTTTAACCTCTAAGAAAGGTAATGAGGATGAACCTCGTCTTAAAAATTGACATCATCGGTTATTTCATATTCGTACTCTTCTGGGGTCTCTAATTCTTGATTATTGGTTAGAACATACTCTTGCTCGTTATAATCTTGTTCTTCTTCATAACCCTGTTCTTCTTCTATGATAACTTCTGTATTGTAAACTCTCTGTTGTTTGTTGGGTTGGTGTGTGACCTGAGAAAGAGGTCGTTTCATTTGCTGCGGAGCCTGATTATTCTGTCTAGTTTACGGAACTGTTTGTCATAACTCTGTTGTATGGTATTTGGACGCTGAACTGCTATTTGAGGTCTATTTTGGTAGTTAACTTGACGTGTTTGTACGGAACTATCTACCTCCATCGGAGTGGGTGGAAGTTGACGCCTTGGCGGTAATGAGGGTGGGAATTGTTGTTGCTGTTGTACGAATCTGGGCTGACCTTGTCCAAAATGTGCTAATTCTGGGAAAAAGTTTTGGTTAAGTACTGGTCTTTGAGGTACTTGTCTGCCTCCGTTGTTGTAGTATGTTGGCTGCAGACCACGTCTAACGTTATGCGACAAGGTGTTATACATAGTGTTAGCTTGATTCGCCCCAAAATTTAGGTTGTCCAACTTAAGACAAATGTTCAAGGCTTCTGGCAAGCTTGTAGGTCTATTAACACTTAACAGACTTGGCAAGTTACCGTTTAATCCTCTTATGAACGTGTCTAATGCCTTATATCTATAATAATTATTCATTACAAGCAATGCTTCCTCCTTATAATATAGACAGTCGATCTTGTCCAGGATTAACGAGAGAATCTCGTAGATTTTTTGATGGTAAGAGTTTATATTATCTCTGCATCGAACTAGCGTGTTTAATTGGTATTCTAAGGTACCAATATCTCGTTTGTCTGCGTAATGTTGAAGCAACGTCTGATTTTCGTCCAGTTACGAGGCGTACGATACGACTCTAGTGCAGTATCGGCTTCTCCGATAATCTTGTCTGATAGTATGCAAAATGGCAAAGTATTTTGGTGAATTTTTCTGACTTTCGTACATTTTTAATATTCTGTCAACTGATTTTCTCCATGAGTTAAACTCACTTGCTTTTCCTGAAAATTCCCTGAGACATTTTACTAGGTCTGGTACTTTTTCAGAATCCGAGAGGTTTCTGCTGAAATCTATCTATTAACCGCGTTCCTAACTACCTGTTCAATCAAGTTTGTTAGTTCTATTTTTTGGGATGTGGAAAAAAGAGTAAGTGGGGAAGGACCAGAGGGGTTAGTCGTATTGGGCAAATTATTTAGTGACATTGTTGACAAGTATTCTATTATAAGCTCTTCTGCGTTCATATAATTTGTATTTCTTTAAGATTTTCTTTTTTCTTAATAATAGTGATTCTTAATTGTTGAGGCTCTTGAAGTTTAACAATATAAATGATAATAATGACTTACATTAAAATAAAAACTATCCTGGAATCCATGTGGGTATTTTCGGAGTAGTTATAGTTGGAGTTGATCTTCTTGTAGTAGATGTTTTTTATAGTTCTTGTTTCTTCTTCCTTCTCCTGGGCTTTGTATTATAGTTGTTTATGGCTGATTTTATTTGTTTTTTATTTATTTTTTAGATTTTCTCGGATGGTAAGAATCCTTTAAAATTGTTGTAGATTTTTTTGTTTATTGGTGAACTGAGTTTATTCACTATTATATTATATTTTTAAAATTGATCCCTATTGATCGGGAGATTTTATTCACTACGTGAAATTCTTTTTTTTGAAATCACTGTTTTGATTTGATGTGGTTTTTTTCACTATGTGAAATTTTTTGTTATAAGTAATCACTACGTGATTATTTGTGTTTCTTCACTATGTGAATTTATATAATTGTTACAGGATGTGGCTGGGACTAAACACGTCCCTCCTTTTTGCACTACACTTGTGTTGGTAGCCTACTAAGGGGCCAATCACTATAAACGTTTGACTCGCGAAAAAACTTTAAAAACTGTAGCCTTTATTGGCTTTAGATGAACGAACATCTTATGGTCCTTTTTGTTTTTATAAGTTTCGCGGGTCCCTGCTCGGGCGCCAATTAACCAATTCAATGGTAATATTTATAAAAAAAATATAATTTTTATTATTTACCAGCACTATGTGCTTACATTGAGTTCCAGTTATAAACTAATTTTTATATCTTAATTAATCCCTAATGAATCCTCAGTCCAACGAAGAAGTGTCGCTGTCGGCGTCGGCGTCTCCAGCTTGGTGTTGTTGCGAATGAGGAAATGTCCCCATTCTGCATTTCGCAGGGGTTCGCATGTCTTGGGAACCAAAGAACTTTATTGGTTCCGCTGATTCCACAAATTATTGGCATGTGCGGTAAATATGCCAATTTAGCGATCCCACGGTTAGCTGTCCCATGAGCGCGTTGACCTGTTATGCACCTAAAAGTGCCTACGCGACACCTTGCTTCAGCTTTTCCCAGCACGTTGAATGGCCACATGCGGGAACCAAATGTTGGTAAGCTGGATATCAAAGGTGTTGTTATTTTTGATATCTTAGGTATTAACTTATACATGACGGACAGACATGCTGACAGACAGACAGGCACACAGACAGTCATACAGAAAGGCAGACAAATAGACAGGAAGACAGACAAATTGAGAGAGAGAAAGAGAGAGAGAGAGAAAGAGAGAGAGAGAGAGAAAAGGAGAGAGAGTAAGAGAGAGACATATAGACACGCAGACACATAAATAGAACAACATATTCGCAGACAGACAACCAGAGAGGCTGACAGGATAATAGGCAGTAAACTGACAGAGAGACAGACATGCAAAGAAATTGACAGACAGGAAGAAAGTCTTACAGAATCGCAGACTGATGGAAAATTGGGAAAACAGGCAGACAAACAGGCTGACAGACCAGCAGACAGACAGATAGGTAGATAGGCACGCAGACTTGTAGACACAGAGGAAGAGAGACAAGAAGAAGAGAAACAAACAGACACTCAAGCAAACAGATTGACAGGAATACCTACAGCCTCGCAGACAGACACACCGGCAGAGACAGACAGGTAGATATACAGACAGACAGACATGCAAACAAAAAGACAGGGAGACGGGCAGGCCTACGGAGAGACAGACGGAAAGGCAGACAAATTGACTTGTAGACAGTCAGTCTCAAGGGCAGAAACAGAGACAGACAGAAAAACAGGTAGGAAAGCAGGCAGACAGACACGCAGACTCACAGACTCGCAGACATACAAACACACAGGAAGAGAGAGAGAGAGATACAGACAGTTAGGCAGCCAGATAGACAGGAATACCTACAGCCTCACAGACAGACACACCAGAAAAGACAGACAGGCAGATATACATACAGACAAAAAAATAGGCACACAAATAGACAGATTGAATTAGAGACAGAGGCAGACAAGCATATAAACAAAAAGACAGACATGCAAACAGAGAGACAGGCAGACGGGCAACAGACAGACAGGCACACAGATAGACAGAAAGGAAATCAGACAAATAAACAGGAAGGCAGACAAAAAGACTCGCAGACAGTCAGACGCACGGGTCAGAGACAGACAGGCAGACCGACCAGCAGACAGACAGACAGGTAGGAAAACAGGCAGACAGAAGCGCAGACCCACAGTCTCGCAGACATACAGAAATACAGAAACACAGAAAGAGAGAGAGATACACAGACAGGCAGGAATTCCTGCAGACAGACACATCGGCAGAGACAGAAAGGCAGACATACAGAGAGAGAGAGATACAGAGAGATAGAGATACAGAAAGAGAGAGCGAAAAAGATATAGCGAGGGAAAGAGAGATAGAGAGAGAGGGAGAGAGAGAGCGAGTAAGAGAGAGATGCAGTAAGACAGAGTGAGAGAGCTAGAGACATATAGACTCGCAGACAGATAAGTAGAACAACATATTCACTGACAGACAGACAGAGAGGCTGACAGGATGATAGGCAGTCAAACAGACAGAGAGACAGACATGCGTAGAAATTGACGGACAGGAAGAAAGCCGTTCAGACCTACAGACTGATGAAATCTTACGCAAACAGACAGACAGTCAGGCACACAGTTAGACAGACAGAAAGGCAGACAAATAAACAGAAGGACGGACAAGTTGACTCGCAGACAGTCAGTCTCACGGGCAGAGACAGACAGGCAGACAGTGGACAGACAGACAGACAGTCAGGTTGGATAACAGGCTTACAGGCAGACAGACCCGCAGACTCACAGACCCACAGACGCGCAGACATACAGACACACAGGAAGAGAGAGAGAGAGCCAGTCAGGCAGACAGGTAGACAGGTATACGTACAGCCTCGCAAACACGCACACCGGCAGAGACAGACAAGCAGATATACATACAGAAAGATAGACAGGCACACAGATAGACAGACAGAAAGGTGACCAATAGACCGCAGAAAGGCAGACGCACGGGCAGAGAGGGAGACATACAGGCAGACAGACAGAGGGAGAGCGAGAGAGAGAGAGAGACTCGCAGACAGATAAGAAGAACATCCTATTCGCAGACAGACAGACAGAGAGGCTGACAGGATGATAGACAGTCAAACAGACAGAGAGGCAGACATGCGTAGAAATAGACAGACAGGCAGACAGCCTAACAGACCCGCAGACTGATGGAAAATTGGGAAAACAGACAGACAGACGGGCAGAGAAAGATAGAGAGGCAGATAGACAGGCAGACAGACAGGCAGACCGACCGGCTCGCAGACATACACAGACAGAAAGAGAGAGAGAGAGAGATACACAGATGGGCAGGAATACCAACAGCCTCGCAGACAGCCACAGCGGCAGAGACAGACAGGCAGTCTTACAAACAGATAGGCATACAGATTGTCAGACTGAAAAAGAGACAGACAGACAGTCATACAGACAGACATTTAGACAGATAGACATAGAAAGAGAGAGAGAGAGAGAGAGAGAGAGAGAGAGAGAGAGACAGAGGGAAAAAGAGGGAGAGAGAGAGAGAAAGAGAGAAGGAGAGAGAGAGCTAGAAAGAGAGATAAAGAGAGAGTGAGATAGAGAGGAAGAGACCTATTGACTCGCAGACAGATAAGAAGAACAACATATTTGCAGAAAGACACAGAGAGGCTGACAGGATGATAGGCAGTCAAACAGACAGAGAGACAGACATGCGTAGAAATAGACACACAGGAAGACAGCCTAACAGACCCGCAGACTAACGGAGAATAAGGAAAACAGACAGACAGACAGACAGAGAGAGAGACAGATAGGCAGACAAACAGGCAGACAAACAGGCAGACAAACCGGCAGACAGATAGGTAGATAGGCAGACAGACAAGCAGACCTGCAGGCTCACAGACTTACAGACACACAGGAAGACAGCGAGAGTAAGTAAGATAAAGAGAGAGAGAGAGACCTAATGACTCGCAGACAGATAAGTAGAACAACATATTCGCAGAAAGACACAGAGAGGCTGACATGATGATAGACAGTCAAACACACAGAGAGACATGCGTAGAAATATACAGACAGGAAGACAGCCTTACAGACCCGCAGACTGACGAAAAATTAGGAAAACTGACAGACAGACACACAGGAAGAGAGAGTGACACACAGACAGTCAGCACACAGATAGGCAGGAATACCTGCAGCCTCGCAGACTGCCACACCGGTAGAGACAGACAGGCAGATATACAGACAGACAGACATGCAGACACATAGACAGGCAGACAGGCAGACGCACGAGCAGAGAGAGAGAGGCAGACAGACACGCAGACTCGCAGACAGACACACCGGCAGAGACAGATAGGCAGACATACAGATAGATAGGCATACATATTGTCAGACTTAAAAAGAGACAGACAGACCTTTAGACAGATAGACATAGAAAGAGAGAGAGAGAGAGCGAGATAGAGGGATGGAGATAGGGAGAGAGTAAGATAGCGAAAGATAGATAGAGAGAGAGAAGCAGAATAACAGGCAGACAGAAATGTTGATAGGCAGACAGACATACAGACCCACAGACTCACAGGAGGAGAGAGAGATATACACAGAGAGACAAATAGGCAGGAATATCTATAGCCTATCAGACAGAGCGAGAGAGGGAGAGAGACAGAGACAGATAGGTATAAAGAGAGATAGGCAGACAGACCGGCAGACAGTCAGACAGATAGGTAGATATCAGACAGACACGCAGACCCACAGACTCGCAGACATACAGGCACACAGGAAGAGAGAGATACACAGACAGACATATAGGCAGAAATACCTATAGCCTCGCAGACCGCCACACTGGTAAATACAGGCAGGCAGATATACAGACAGATGGGCAAACACGCAGACAGACACTCCCACCCACAGACTCGCTCACTTACAGACACACAGGAAGAGAGAGAGATACACAGACAGGCAGGTAGACAGATGGGCAGAATTACCTACATACAGACAGACATAAAAACAGTGAGACAAGCAGACGGGCAAACAGGCGCAAAGATAGACCGACAGAAAGGTAGACAAATTGACTCGCAGACAGTCAGACGTACGGGCAGAGACAGAGAGAGATAGGCAGAGAGAGAGGCAAACCGACCGGCAGACAGATAGGAAAACAGCCAGACAGACATGCAAAGGAACAGACAGAGAAACAGACATGCGTAGAAAAGACAGAAGGAAGACAGCCTTCCAGACCCGCAGACTACGGCAGGGAAAGACAGACAGACAGGCAGAAAAACAGGCAGAAAGACCGGCAGATAGGTAGGCAACAAAATACAGACACACAGAAACAGAGAGAGAGAGAGAGAGAGAGAGATAAAGAGAGAGAGACCTATTGACTCGCAGACAGATAAGTAGAACAACATATTCGCAGACAGACACAGAGTGGCTGACAGGATGACAGGCAGTCAAACAGACAGAGGGACAGACATGCGTAGAAATAGACAGACTGAAAGACAGCCTTACAGACCCGCAGACTGACGAAAAATTAGGAAAACAGACAAATAGACGGGTAGAGCTCTCTAGTTAGACAGACCGGCAGACAGAGGTAATAGCAACAGACACGCAGATCCACAGACACGAGGAAAAAAAAACAAACAGAGAACAGGAAACGGGCACAACAAGCCAAAACAGAAGGCGACAAAAAAAGGGCAAAAAACACAACACCCCACCCCCCAACAACACACCCAAACAGACAACACAACAGAGAAACCTACAGCCTCCAGACAGACAGACCGGCAACAGACAGGCAGTCAACAGACACAACAAAGAAAAAGAGAGAATGAAAAAGAGAAGAGAGAAGGAGAGATAGAGAGAGAACAGACAAACAGGCAGACAGACACGAGGAAACAGACAGACCCCAACAACAGACACTTAGGAAAAAGGAAAGGGAAAAGAAAGAGAGAGAGAAGAGACCTATACTCGCAGAGAAACAGGCTGACA
Organism: Drosophila borealis; assembly: GCA_035045885.1. NCBI lineage: Eukaryota > Metazoa > Arthropoda > Insecta > Diptera > Drosophilidae > Drosophila > Drosophila borealis. The sequence goes on along the minus strand of JAWNOR010000414.1, from coordinate 105,572 downwards.
GACCGGCAGACAATAGGTAGAAAGGCAGACAGACATACAGACCCACAGACTCACAGACATACAGACACACAGTAAGAGAGAGAGAGATACACCGACAGACAGGTAAGGAGGAATACCTACAGCCTCTCAGACGAGAGAGACAGACACACAGATATACAGAAACAGACAGGCAACACAGAAGCAACAACGAAAGAGCAAAAAGAGAAGAGAGAGAGAAAAGAAAAAAGAGAGGGACCTTACTCGCAAAAAAAAACAACAACCAAAAAAAATAAAGCGAAAAAAAAAAAAAAAAAAAAAAAAAAAAAAAAAAAAAAAAAAAAAAAAAAAAAGCAAGGATTGCCGTGTCGTCGCAAACGGGCTGATTGCGTGGGATGCATGAAAAGGCAAAACGTGGACCCAAAACGCTGCCTTGTGGAACGCCCTTAGCGTTTGGTAAAGAGGCTACTCCACCGCACCACGAAAGGTTCTCTAAGGAAGCTCGAAGGGCAAAAGCGCGGATAAAAAAAGTGGTCGACAAAACGAGTGTCTCCAAATCAACAATAAAAAAATAGAAAAATAAAGCTAAAAGCCTAGAAGAGAACACAAATTTCAAAAGCATCACCGACCGATGGAGGTGATTGCCAGTCTGGCCAGCTGGCCCCTTTTCACAGCTAATTGTCAGTGACGCTAAGAGCCACACAAAAAGAAGGGTGTAAGAGGAAAAAGTGCTAGTAAAATAAAAAAATGTAATTGCAAAAAGAAAAGCAAAAAGGAGAAAAGAAAGGAGGAAGATGAAAAAGAAGAACTGAGCTAAAGAAGAGTGTTAAAAAGAAAAAGAGAAGAGGGAGTAATGGGAAATCACCGACCCGGTGGGGGAAAATTTTCAGCCAGCCCGGCAGCCATCCCTGCTCAAGCTGGGAATGGTCAGTGACTTCCCGAAGGATCCTGAAAGCAACGAAAGGGGAGAGAAAGTTCGGAGAGAAAACGTGAGCAAACTAGAAACAAGCACGCGAAAAGAATTGGCAAGCGAGTCGGTGCACGTCGAAGGAAAAGGGGCGGAATTCTGGTTGGTCTAGCCGGAACAGAGAATTGAAGACGCCCTAACAGAAAAGGAGAATCGAATCGCCAAAACCAACAGTAGAAAGACAACACCGAGAATTGTCCTACGGTTGGTTAACGACGGAAGAAAGAAGAAGCAGCCTGCTGGAAAGGATGGCAACCGAAGATTAGGGTCCCAATTAAACCTCGAAGGCAAAAAGCAGAAATTGCTTCTGAACAGATCAAACGATCCTGGCTATGTAACTGCGGAGACCAGAGCAAGAGCAGTATCAAGGATAGGGCGAACAAGAGAAGAAGAAGTTCGAAAAAGGATCGTTAAACTCTTAGACCATCGTTAAGAAACCAAGACACCTTTGCCTCATAACGATGGTACATGTGAAGATTGAAACAGAGTTAGAATCAAAAAGAACGCCTAGATCCAACTGTAGAACGTTGCAATGGGGTATTGTCGAGGAAACTGACAAGATAAGGTGTAGACGAAAAGTCAAAACAAACTTGAACAATTCAGATGCAAGATTGGCCGAGCACCAAAGTGCAAGCGTTCAAATCGTCTTGAAGACGAGAAAAATGTAGGGGAGGGAGAAGAAAAGTCACGTCGCCGCAACATGAGTACTCGGGCATGGGATAAACAGAGGGAAATCAAAAAAGAGTAAAGAGTAAAGGTCCAAGATGACTACCTGAGGAACACCAGAAGTAACGTGAACCTGTTTAGAGGTAGTCAGCCTCAGCATTACTCTTTGGGTCCTACCTTTTAAAAAGAACTAATCCAAAGCAAAAGAGACGGAGGAAACCCATCGGTCAAGTTAAAAAGTAAAAGTCAGGTGCACGGAGTCAAACGCCTACTGAAGTCAGTGAATGACATCAGTTTGCATTTTCGAAAGGAAAGCATCAACCAAGGAAGAAATCAGCAGATTGGTCGTTGTTGGCCGATTCTTACGAATCCAGTTGAACAGGGGAAACAACTGATTTGCAGAAATGCTGCAAATTCGAAGTGATATTTTCAAAAATAAGGAATCGCGGACAGTTTTGCAATGCCCCGAATTAGAATCAGACTTTCCACCTTTCTTGTGGAGAGGAATGAAAAGATTCTTTCAAAGAGATGGAAAGACAGAAGATTCAAGGGAAGATTAAAAAGCTTTAGCAATGGATAAACAAGGGAAGAACACACTCCTTGAGTAGACAACTAGGGAATTGTCAGGCCCAGGAGAGAAAGAAGATTTTCAAGAATTAAGCTAAAAGGAGAGAGGAATGGGAAAAACAGGGGGAGGTAAGAACTAGAGGAAGTAAAGAAAGGGTAAGAAAAAGGACAGACTGAAGAGTAAGTTGATGAAAAAAATTAGCAAATAGGTTAGCAGAATCAGAGTCATGCTAGCTTTATCCATCCCGAGTGAAAAAGAAGATGGCAAACTTGAAGATTTACGCTTCGAGTTACAAAATTGAAAACTGTCTTGGATTTAGGGCAAATTGCCTTTGCAACGAGTTAGAAATCTCAAGCAGAGAATTCAGAAGAAAGAAGTTCGACTTGGCTAGGAAATTAGCCAAGTCAGTACACGAACCAGACTTTAAACTTAAAAATTGGATTAATTAGATTCTTAATCTGGGACTAAACCAAGGTGGGTTTGGAGAGGTAGTCGAAGGAATTGACTTGGGAATACACAATCAAGAGGGAGTTACGGTGTAAAAAAAGTAAAGCAGATTCAGTCAACCGAGTCAAAAGAAAGACCAATCGGTTGCAAAATAAGCTGATCAGCAAGAAAATTCCCTTGCGAAAGCAACGGCGGGGCCATTGGCTGATGAGCACGAAATGAGAGGATACAATGAACAGCAACCTCTAAAGAGGATGAATACATCCTCAGGAAGAGATAAAGGAGGGGACCTAGACACAAGAAATAAGGTAGTCGTTAACAAAACAAGATCAAGTGTTCATCAAAGATAGAAATGAATTGATTTGAAACAACGAAAGGTCAAGCAGCAATCAAAAGTCAGCTGTGCTGAGGGCACAGAAATTTTCGGCAGTGAAAAGTGACCAAGAGATGTTCGGCAAATTAAAATCACCCAACACAAAAAAGGTCAATCACGCACGTGTGAAGAAACTTCTTAAACAAGAAAATGTTTCAAAAACTTGAAATCAGAAGAAGGAGGAACAAAGAGCAGAAAAAAAATCCGTGAGGAAAAGACACCTTGACTGAAACAATCTCAGCGTCAGTAGGCGTACTAAAACACAAAAGTTCTGACTGGAGCGTGGCTTTAACGGCAATTAATACCCCACCACCCCGACTCGGCCGATCATTCTAGCAAAAAAAATTATCGAAAAAACCTCAAAATCAGAATGGTTGAGTTTAACCATGTTTCTGAAAATGCGATTAATCCGAATCGAAGGAAGTGCTGGCCAGAAAAGATTTTAAGTTTTGAAATAAGACCTCTGACATTCTGAAATGAATAAAGACTTGATCAGAAGAAGAAGTTAGTTTTGGGGCAGAAATGGTACCCTGATTGAAGGGACTGGAAGGGTGACAGGCTGGTTACGCTTTTTTGGCTTGAACTCGTGGACAATCAAGTGGAGGCCAAAATTTGGGATCACAAATGATTGGGAACATATCATGTGAAACATTATTTGAAAGATGAATTTCACGAGGAGTTGAGAAATTAAATTTGGTAATTGACACGCTAGCAGAAGATTTGCTAGCAAATAGGCTGCCAATGACTCAGAGGTGGTGTCAGACGAAAGTCGAGACACAAAAACTTGCCTACGAGGGGCAACAACAGTTAACGTAGGAGCTGAAGGGACTGGAGGGAGAACAGGATTTGGTGGAGCCAAGGAGGCACCATGATTGTTTTTAACAATCTGGGCAAGATTGCGCGCAGGTCTACCTTTGCGGCCAGGAGCTGAGGAGGCTGAGGCAGTTTGGCTAACTGGGACAGGTTCAGGACGGGGTCTAATGGGACTAACAGGGGATAAAACTGGGGTAATATTTAGGCAGTCGCTCGGAGAAGGCGATAATGACAACATTGGAGATGTATCCAAGTTGTTCGGTAGGGACAACAGAGGCTCCTCTTGGAGAGGAGTCCTCGTGGACACCCGTCAAGGCTTGTTGGATGTCGAGGATGCTGCCACCACATACTCTTTCCTGTGAAAGCCGTCCAAAAAATTTGTACCCATGGAGCTGCTCAGGGAACTGTGTTTGAGTCAAACCCAAACTGGAGCTTCGATCAAGCGTTTTATTTCCGGGGTATCCAGGACCCTTCTAAGGATGCACCTTTCCAAATCTTACCAAAGGCAGGCAGGAGGCTGATGGGGAGATAGGATCCCATGATTAGGGGGCTTTCCGCCCTTGTGCAACATGATGTATGTGCCTTCTTCCAATCCACTGGAAAGTCACCTACCGAAGAGCTGCATTAAAAATGGCGACGAGAAAAAGCACCGCCTTGTATGCAGAGCTTATTTCTGGTTGTCCAACCGATCTTCCCCAGGGGCTTTCTGCTTTTTAATCTCTTCATCTTCTGCTCTACTTCTTGGAGGTGTTGGCGATAAGGAAGTACATTTGAGTGGCCCTCCAGGATTAGCGTGACTCGCTTCATTCCATGCGATGCGGTCTCAAACGGCTTGAAGCGCTCCTCCAGGTTGCAGGCGAAGGATTCGGCTCTGTCCATTGGTATCTGGCCCAGTGCCACGGGATGTCAACGGGGAACTTTGGCCAGCTTGTCACTTGTATCGACTGGTAAGTTCCACAGCCATTTAGCTCTCGTCTGCCGTTGCTTCCTCCAGTGGTTCTGTGGCATTTCTTTTCAAGATAATAGCTCCTTCCTGACCCTGTTAGCAATACGACGATAGATCCTGTCAATCGTGGGGTCCTGGCTACGGACATACTCCCTCCTCAGTCGCTTTTTTAGGGCGAGAAGACCTTCCAAGATGGGGGAAAACGTCCTTGGGCGCTGACTTGTAGGGGCTGAGTAGATATGTGCGGGCGCAGCGTTGGCGGCTGCGGCATGTACTTGGTCCAACAGAGTTTGTACTGCAGCGTCGACGTCCTCAACTGACAGAATCTGCGTGTTTAGGTTGAACAAGCTATTTGGTTCGGCCTTAAATTGTTGGATGTCCGACCCTGGGAAGACAATCCTGCGCTTTTTTGGGATCATTTGTGCAGCCGTGTTGATCGTTGTGAGGAGTGGCAGATGGTCGGAAGATAGATCGTACTCTTCGCGAACCGATAGTACGCTGTTGGGGATGCCCTTGAATATAATAAAGTCAATACAGGAAGGCGTACTTTGCCGGTTGTACGGAAAGTGGGTAGGTCTACCGGTGGCCAGTACCTGGACCGAGCAGGGAGTTAGCGCCTCATGGAGCGCAGTGCCTCTGCTGTCAGCTCTGTAGTTTCCCCACCTTCTGTGCTTAGCGTTGAAGTCGCCTCCAACGATGAATTCGGGGCCAAGCTGGCCAAACAGAGAATCAAATTCCGCTCGGTTCCAGGGGATGTTTGGTGGTAGGTATGCTGACGCAACGAGGATTTCGCACAAGGGAGTCTCCACGATGATAGCAGCCAGCTGTGTGTCGCTGGAGGTCACTGTGTGCAGATGGTAGTGTGCTTAATCTTGCTTTGCCAGCACTACATCACCACATCTGGCTCGTCCTGTAGGGTGATCCGCACGGCAGCAGACGTACCCCTCCATTGTTAGGTACAAGTTTGTGTGCAGATGTGTTTCTGAGATGAGCATGATGTCTACATCATGCTTTTCAGAAAAAGCTTGAGCTCGTTAGCATTTTTGAGGATGCCACGAGCGTTCCACGATCCGAGACGTAACTGGGTAGCCATTATTTGCGGCTTATTGGGAAACTAAGCTGCGGAGAACCTTGCGCATCCTTTAGCTCTTTAATGCTTACCAGAATGGTTGCAACTGCGGCATTTAGTTCTGCAATGGACTGCTGGAGGTTTTGAAGGATGCTTCCAAGGGACGCGTCTTGCTCCTGAGGTCCTTGCAGTGGTTGTTGGAGTTGCATTGGATTGATGGTGGGCTGAAGAGTGCGCGCTGGGGGTTGGCGGACTTGTACATGATGACCTGGCCGTAGCGCATCAGCATACGACAGGCCCTGTTGCACGATTCGGGAAGGTACGAACTGCTGAGTGGTTTTTCGTGTATTTTGAGGATGGCTATGTCGTGTAGGAGGGAGACATTGATGGCCGGCTGCCTGGCATTTAGTCTCACCTGATAGTTGCAGTTGGAGCATCGCAGGTCTGCCACTGTTTTGGCCTGGCACTGCTCAGAGTTTGTCCAATGGGACTAACCGCACCTACCACACTTGGGCTGTTTGAGACAGTAGTTTTTGGTGTGTTCGAGCTCGACGCAGCGGAAACACTGCCTTATACTATTGTTCTTCCTCGGAAGCTCAATAGTGACCCGTTGGCGGCCAACCTTGTTCTGAGACTGCTTGAGATCGACATACCAGGAGTTGCGACTTGGAAAGTCGTTGGTGGAGTCTGCACTGGCATCACTTGTTGGCTGTCTGGCGCCCGGGTTGTATAGGCTCGTCACAGTATGGCCGTGCGATGTAAAGGCAGTTTTAATCTGGCTTTTGGGAGTAGAAGTGGCCAGATTTTTAACCACAACGCGGTATGGTCTGTCTTCCTTTAGGCAGAAGTGGGTAAATTGCACTCTCACTTCAGTAGGCTTGCGGACAATTGCTCTATGGGTGTCGGCATCTTTGGCGTAAATTCTTAGATAGCCAGAGGGAGAGACCTTGAATTCATAGGCGTCTGGGCCCACTGCCTGATCTATGATTCGCTCCATTGCGACAATATCGCTGACTCCAGGGACTGTTATCGTTGTTGGTCTGTGACTGGAGGCGCTTCGACGGCAGTGTCCATATCGCCGTCATCGATTACAGAGGCGCCTTCCTGAGGCTCAAGGGGGAAATATCTGTTGCTACTTGCCGAAGCGGTACTGGGAGTTGCAGGCTTAGCTCAAGCGCGGCTGGTGTTGCGGTTATTGAGTTGCTTCCCTCTTTTTACGCCTTCGGATAACAATGTAGTCCCACGCCGTTTTTTTGCGGCAACCGTTTGCCAATCTACCAGTGGCTCTTCGAAGGCTGGCGTAGCACCTGCGTTCTTTATAGGAGGAAGAGGGGGTTTGTGACACAAGAAGCAGCTGCCTGGGTGCCAGAAGGGGTGGACTGCTAGGTCGGATTGGCGGCTTTGGGTGGGTCCCGATGGGCTCTAAAGCGGCGCGGCTTGTGCCTGTTGAGGCAGATGTCCTGCAGCCGCTGCTGGATGACGCTGTGGTTGTAGTTGTTGTTGCTGTCGTTGTGCTGACAGTGCCGTGCTGTTGCGGTTGCCAAGTCGAGCATTGCTGGGTACCGGCTGACAGCGAGGTGGAGGCGCCGTTCCGGTTGGCACTACTGGCGAGCATGTTTTTGTAGTACTAGTAAAAATCTTCCAGTGGCCTGCTTCCATCGAGGCGATCGACATTATCGGATATATTTGTAGGGGATATTACTGAGCTGTTCGGCAGCGGGTAGATTTGCGAATGAATTTGTTCGTTGTTTTAAGGTCGGTTGTTTGCAGCCATTGTTCTTTACTTGGTTATAATTTTTCCCAGCAGGGAGAAAAAAATAAAAAAACAAAACAAAACAAGTTTTTTTTCACTTAATTACAAAAATAACCCGTATTTTTGTAACAAGTGATTGACCACAAACTGTGACTTTAGGGTCAGCACTGTCACTGCAGTGACTGTTTTGTCAGCACTATCAGAGCAGCTGCCAGTGAGCTTTGGCGAAAGCTCTCTCGCGAAAACTTTGCTGCACTTGCGCACACACACACGCACTTGAGTTGCGATCAGCTGAGCGCAGCTTAAGTTTTGCAAGAACTTGTTCTCACGCACTGCACGCGGTAATTTTTTGTTAAAATATTGTTAATTTGTATAACACTCCGGCTGCCAGAGGAAGCACTTGCGTATAGTTTATCCACTATAAGCGGGATTTGTATGGATTGCCCTGGGGCGGGCTTTATACAGTGTCACTGTCACTTTCTTTGTTTATGCCTGCTGCCAGCGGTGCACTAGCGCGCACACACACACGAGACTGCAATTTTCACGTCCGATCTCCAGAGAAACACAAACGTAAGTGAGACACAGAGACGCTGACAGGATGATAGGCAGTCAAACAGACAGAGAGACAGACATGCGTAGAAAGAGATAGACAGAAAGACAGCCTTACAGACCCGCAGACAGGCAGACATATAGGTATATATGCAGACAGGCACGCAGACATGCAGACATGCACACAGGAAAAGAGAGTGACACACAGACATTCAGGTAGAAAGATAGGCAGGAATACCTACAGACAGACAGACATGCAGACAGTGAGACAGGCAGACGGGCATACAGACAGTCAGGCACACAGATAGACAGACAGAAAGGTAGGCAAATGAACTCGCAGACAGTCAGACGTACGGGCAGGGACAGAGGCAGATAGGCAGGCAAATAAGCAAACCGACAGGCAGACAGATAGGAAAACAGGCAGACAGTCATGCATCTATGAATCTGCATGTCTGTCTGCCTGTTTTCCTATCTGTCGGCCAGACATACAGACACACAGGAAGAGAGATAGAGATACACAGACAGGCAGGTAAACAGGTAAACAGACAGACAGACAGGCACACAGAAAGACAGACAGGAGGGCAGACAAATAGACAGAAAGGCAGATAAATTCACTCGCAGACAGTCAGGCGTACGGGCAGAGACAGAGAGAGATAGACAGGCAGGCAGACAGACAGGCAGACATATACACACAGGAAGAAAAAGAGAGAGAAATACAGATAGGCAGGAATACCTACAGCCTCGCAGACGGACACACCGGCAGAGAGAGAGAGAGAGAGAGAGAGAGAGAGAGAGAGAGAGAGAGAGTGAAAAAGAGAGAGAGAAAGAGAGAGAGAGAGAGAGAGAGAGAGAGAGAGAGAGAGAGAGAGAGAGAGAGAGAGAGAGACCTATTGACTCGCAGACAGATAAGTAGAACAACATATTCGCAGATAGACACAGAGAGGCTGACAGGATGATAGGCAGTCAAACAGACAGAGAGACAGACGTGCGTAGAAATAGCTGGACAGAAAGACAGCCTTAAAGACCCGCAGACTGACGGAAAATAAGGAAAACAGACAGACGGGCAGAGAGAGACAGACAGGCAGACAAACAGGCAGACAGACCGACAGACAGATAGGTAGATAGGCAGACAGACAAACAGACCCACAGACATACCGAGCCACAGGAAGACAAAGAGACAGATAAAGAAAGAGAGAGAGAGAGAGAGAGAGAGAGAGAGAGAGAGAGAGAGAGAGAGAGAAAGAGAGAGACCTATTGACTCGCAGACAGATAAGTAGAACAACATATTCGCCGACAGACACAGAGAGGCTGACAGGATGATAGACAGTTAAACAGACAGAGAGACAGACATGCGTAGAAATAGGCAGACAGGAAGCAGCCTAACAGACCCGCAGACTGACGAAAAATAAGGAAAACAGACAGACAGACGGGTAGCGAGAGAGAGGCAGACAGGCAGTCAAACAGGCAGGCAGGCCGGCAGACAGATAGGTGGATAGGGGTTTATTTATTTATATGTGGTCGACAAAACGAGTGTCTTCCAATTATTCAACACATTATAAATACAATTAGAAAAATTAAATGCTAAAAGCCTAGATAGAGAACACAAATTTCAAATAGCATCACCGACCGATGGAGGTGTTTTATTTGCCAGTCCGGCCAGCTGTGCCCCTTTTCACAGCTAATTTTGTCAGTGAAGCTATTAGAGCCTACATCTAAAAAGAAGGGTGTAAGTAGGAAAAAGTGTTCTTACGTAAAATTAAAAATAATGTTAATTTGCTATATTATTTAAGAATATACCATAAAAAGAAATTAAGAAGATTGTTAATAAAGTAAAGAACTGTATGCTAGATATACAGAGTGTTAAGTGGATAGGATAAAGAGATAGTATTGGGAAAGTAATGGGAAATCACCGACCCGGTGGGGAAAAATTCATAGCCTGTCCGGCAAGCAATGCCCCTGCTCATAGCTGGGAATGGCAAGTGACTTCCCGAAGGTATCCTGAAAGCAACGATTTTATTAGGGGTAGAGAAAGTTCGGTAGAGAAAACGTGATGCAAACTATTGTAATTTCTACATAGCACGCGAAAAGAATTGTGCATAGCGTAGTTTGCTGTGCACGTCGATAGGAATAAGGGGCGGTAATTTCTGGTTGGTCTAGCCGGAACAGAGAATTTAAGACGCCCTAGCAGAAAAGGAGAATCTATATCGCCAACAACCAACTTATGTAGAAAGACAACACCGAGAATTGTCCTACGGTTGGTTAACGACGGAAGATTAAGAAGAAGCAGCCTGCTGGAATAGGATGGCAACCGAAGATTAGGGTCCCAATTTAAACCTCGTAAGGCAAAAAGCAGAAATTGCTTCTAAACAGATTCAATACGATCCTGGCTATTGTTATACTGCGGAGACCAGATGCAAGAGCAGTATTCAAGGATAGGGCGAACAAGAGAGATGTACAGAAGTTTCGTTATAAAAGGATCGTTAAACTCTTTAGACCATCGTTTAATGAATCCAAGTACACCTTTTGCCTCATTAACGATGGTATCTATGTGAAGATTGAAACAGAGTTTAGAATCAAAAAGAACGCCTAGATCCTTAACTGTTAGTATACGTTGCAATGGGGTATTGTCGATTGTATAACTGACAAGATAAGGTGTAGTACGATTAAATGTCATAAACATACACTTTGAACAATTCAGATGCAATTGATTGGCCGAGCACCAAAGTTGCATAGCGTTCAAATCGTCTTGAAGACGAGAATAATGTAGGGGATTGGTGTATGATAGAATAAGTTTCACGTCGTCCGCATACATAAATACTCGGGCATGGGATATAACAGAGGGGAGATCATTTATAAAAAGAGTAAAGAGTAAAGGTAGAAGATGGCTACCTTGAGGAACACCAGAAGTAACGTGAACCTGTTTAGAGGTAGTCAGCCTCAGCATCACTCTTTGGGTCCTACCTTTTAAATAAGATCAAACCCAAAGCAAAAGAGACGGAGGAAAACCTATTCGGTCAAGTTTAAAAAGTAAAATGTCATGGTGCACGGAGTCAAACGCCTTACTGAAGTCAGTGTAAATGACATCAGTTTGCATTTTCGAAAGGAAAGCATCATTTACCAAGGAAGTAAACTCAAGCAGATTGGTCGTAGTAGACCGATTCTTTACGAATCCATGTTGAACAGGGGAAACAACTGATATGCAGAAATGCTGCAAATTCGAAGTGATAATTTTTTCAAATAATTTAGCAATAGCGGACTGTTTTGTAATGCCCCTGTAATTTAGTATATCAGACTTTCAACCTTTCTTGTGGAGAGGAATGATATAAGATTCTTTCCAAAAATATGGAAAGACAGAAGATTCAAGGGATATATTAAAAAAAAAAGACAGACACGCGGACCCACAGACTCACAGACATACAAACACACAAGAAGTGAGAGAGATAAACAGAGAGACAGATAGGCAGGAATACCTATAGCCTCTCAGACAGAGAGAGAGAAAGAGGGAGAGAGACAGAGACAGACAAAAAGGCAGACAGACCGGCAGCAAGACAAACATATAGGTATATATGCAGACAGACACGCAGACATACAGACACACAGGAAGAGAGAACGACACACAGACAGTCAGGCAGAAAGATAGGCATGAATACCTGCAGCAGACTGCCACACCGGTAGAGACAGACAGGCAGATATACTGACAGACAGACATGCAGACACAGAGACAGGCAGACGGGCAGACTGTTAGACGCACGGGCAGAGAGAGAGAGAGGCAGACCGACAGATAGAAAAACAGGCAGACACACACGCAGACCCACAGACTCGCAGACAGACACACCGGCAGAGATAGACAGGTAGGCATACAAATTGTCAGACGGCATACATATTGTCAGACGGAAAAAGAGACAGACAGACAGGCATAAAGACAGACCTTCAGACAGATAAACATAGAAAGAGAGAGAAAGAGAGCGAGATAGAGAGATGGAGATAGAGATAGAGAGAGAGAGAGAGAGTAAGATAGCGAGAGACAGATAGAGAGAGAGAGATACTCGCAGAATAACAGGCAGACAGAAATGTAGATAGGCAGACAGAACTACAGACCCACAGACTCACAGACATATAAACACACTGGAAGATACAGAGAGAGAGAGAGAGCGACAGATAAAGAGAGAGAGAGAGAGACCTATTGACTCGCAGACAGATAAGTAGAACAACATATTCGCAGACGGACACAGAGAGGCTGACAGGATGAAAGGCAGTCAAGCAGACAGAGAGACAGGCATGCGTAGAAAATAAGGAAAACAGACAGACAGACGGGCAGAAAGAGAAACAGACAAGCACACGCAGACAGACCGGCAGACAGATAGGTAGATAGGCAGACAGACACGCAGTACCCACAGACTCACAGACATACAGCCACACAGGAAGAGAGAGAGAGAGAGACAAACAAAAAGAAAAAGAGACAGATAGGGAGAGAGAGACAGACAAACAGGTAGAGAAACCGGTAGACAGACAGACAGATAGGTAGATAGGCAGACAGACACGCAGACCAACAGACTCACAGACATACAGACGCACAAGAAGAGAAAGAGAGAGAGACAGACCTATTGACTCGCAGACAGATAAGTAGAACAACATATTCGCAGACAGACACAGAGAGGCTGACAGGATGATAGGCAGTCAAACAGACAGAGAGACAGATATGCGAAGAAATAGACAGACAGGAAGACAGCCTTACAGACCCGCAGAATGACGGAAAATAAGGAAAACAGACAGACAGACGGGCAGAGAGAGAGAGAGAGAGAGAGAGAGACAGACAGGCAGACAGGCTGGTAGACAGATAGGTGGATAGGCAGACAGACACGCAGACCCCCAGACTCACAGACATACAGACACACAGGAAGAGAGAGAGAGAGAGATAAACAGAGGGACAGACAGACAGATAGGCAGGAATACTTATAGCCTCTCAGACAGAGAGAGAGAGAGGTAGAGAGACAGAGACAGATAGGGATAGAGAGAGGGTCAGACAAATAGGCAGACAGACCGGCAGAAAGACAAACATATATGCAGACAGACTCGCAGACATACAGAAACCCAGGAAGAGAGAGTGACACACAGACAGTCAGCAGACAGATAGGCAGGAATACCTGCAGCCTCGCAGACTGCCACACCGGTAGAGACAGACAGGCAGATATACTGACAGACAGACATGCAGACACAGAGACAGCAGACGGCAGACTGTAAGACGCACGGGCAGAAAGAGAGGCAGACAGACAGATAGAAAAACAGGCAGACACACACGCAGACCCACAGACTCGCAGACACACACCGGCAGAACAGACAGCAGACATACAGACAGAAGGCAACATATTGTCAGACGGAAAAAGAGACAGACAGACAGGCAAAAGACAGACCTTCAGACAGATAGACATAGAAAGAGAGAGAGAGAGCGAAATAGAGGGATGGAGATAGGGAGAGAGTAAGATAGCGACAGACAGATAGAGAGAGAGAAAGACTCGCAGAATAACAGGCAGACAAAAATGAGAAGGCAGACAGACATACAGACCCACAGACTCACAGACATACACACACACAGGAAAAGAGAGAGAGAGAGAGAAAGAAGAAGAGAGAGAGAGAGACCTATGACTCGCAGACAGATAAGTAGAACAACAATTCCAGACAGACACAGAGAGGCTGACAGGATGATAGACAGTCAAACAGACAGAGAGACAGACATGCGTAGAGAGAGAGAGAGAGAGAGAGAGAGAGAGAGAGAGAGAAGAGAGAGAGAGAGAGAGAGACAGAGAGAGAGAGAGAGAGAGAGAGAGAGAGAGAGAGAGTGAGAGAGAGACAGAGAGAGAGAGAGAGAGAGAGAGACAGAGAGAGAGAGAGAGGGAGAGAGAGAGAGAGAGAGAGAGACTAGCAGAATAACAGGCAGACAGAAATGTAGATAGGCAGACAGACATACAGACCCACAGAATCACAGACATATAAACACACAGGAAGAGAGAGAGAGAGAGAGAGAGAGAGAGAGAGAGAGAGAGAGAAAGTAAGATAGAGAGAGAAAGAGACCTATTGACTCGCAGACAGATAAGTAGAACAACATATTCGCAGACAGACACAGAGAGGCTGACAGGATGATAGGCAGTCAAACAGACGGAGAGGCAGACATGCGTAGAAATAGACAGACAGGAAGACAGCCTTACAGACCCGCAGACTGACGAAAAATTAGGAAAACAGACAGACAGAAGGGCAGAGAGAGGGAGACAGACAGGCAGACTGGCAGACAAACAGGCAGACAGGCTGGTAGACAGATAGGTGGATAGGCAGACAGACACGCAGACCCACAGACTCACAGACATACAGACACACAGGAAGAGAGAGAGAGAGATAAACAGAGGGACAGACAGACAGATAGGCAGGAATACTTATAGCCTCTCAGACAGAGAGAGAGAGAGAGAGAGGGAGGAGAGAGACAGAGACAGATAGGGATAGAGAGAGACATACAAATTGGCAGACAGACCGGCAGAAAGACAAACATATATGCAGACAGATTCGCAGACATACAGACACACAGGAAGAGTGAGTGACACACAGACAGTCAGGCAGAAAGATAGGCAGGAATACCTGCAGCCTCGCAGACTGCCACACCGGTAGAGACAGACAGGCAGATAAACTGACAGACAGACATGCAGACACAGAGACAGGCAGACGGGCAGACTGTTAGACGCACGGGCAGAGAGAGTGAGAGGCAGGCAGACAGATAGAGAAACAGGCAGACACACACGCAGACCCACAGACTCGCAGACAGACACACCGGCAGAGATAGACAGGCAGACATACAGACAGATAGGCATACATATTGTCAGACGGAAAAAGAGACAGACAGACAGGCATAAAGACAGACCTTCAGACAGATAGACATAGAAAGAGGGAGAAAGAGAGCGAGAAAGAGAGATGGAGATAGAGAGAGTAAGATAGCGAGAGACAGATAGAGAGAGAGAGAGATACTCGCAGAATAACAGGCAGACAGAAATGTAGATAGGCAGACAGAACTACAGACCCACAGACTCACAGACATATAAACACACTGGAAGAGACAGAGAGAGAGAGAGAGAGAGAGAGACCTATTGACTCGCAGACAGATAAGTAGAACAACATATTCGCAGACGGACACAGAGAGGCTGACAGGATGAAAGGCAGTCAAGCAGACAGAGAGACAGGCATGCGTAGAAATAGACAGACAGGAAGACAGCCTTACAGACCCGCAGACTGACGGAAAATAAGGAAAACAGACAGACGACGGGCAGAAAGAGAGACAGACAAGCAGACAAACATGCAGACAGACCGGCAGACAGATAGGTAGATAGGCAGACAGACAAGCAGTACCCACAGACTCACAGACATACAGCCACACAGGAAGAGAGAGAGAGAGAGACAAACAAAAA
>JAWNOR010000414.1:50000-85000 GCA_035045885.1 Drosophila borealis | reverse complement strand
GGAAGATAGGCAGACGGTCACACATACATATGGACTCGCACACAAACGAACACACAGGAAGGTAGAGAGATACACGGACAGTCAGGCAGACAGATAGCCAGGAATACCTACAGCCCCGCAGGCAGACATATCGGCAGAGACAGACAGGCTGATTTGAAATTTTGAAATTTATTTATTTATTTATTTATATGTGGTCGACAGAACGAGTGTCTTCCAATTATTCAACACATTATAAATACAATTAGAAAAATTAAATACTAAAAGCCTTGATAGAGAACACAAATTTCAAATAGCATCACCGACCGATGGAGGTGTTTTATTTGCCAGTCCGGCCAGCTGTGCCCCTTTTCACAGCCAATTTTGTGAGTGACGCTATTAGAGCCTACATCTAAAAAGAAGGGTGTAAGTAGGAAAAAGTGTTCTTACGTAAAATTAAGAATAATGTTAATTTGCTTTATTATTTAAGAATATACCATAAATAGGAAAAATAAAGGAGGAAGATTGTTAATAAAGTAGAAGAATAGAACTGTATGCTAGATATACAGAGTGTTAAGTAGATAGAATAAAGAGATAGTATTGGGAAAGTAATGGGAAATCACCGACCCGGTGGGGGAAAATTACAGCCAGTCCGGCTAGCCATGCCCCTGCTCATGGCTGGTAATGGTCAGCGACTTCCCGAAGGTATCCTGAAAGCAACGATTTTATTAGGGGTGGAGAAAGTTCTATAGAGAAAACGTGATGCAAACTATTGTAATTTTTACATAGCACGCGAAAAGAATTGTACATAGCGTAGTCTGTTGTGCACGTCGATAGGAATAAGGGGCGGTAATTTCTGGTTGGTCTAGCCGGAACAGAGAATTGAAGACGCCCTAACAGAAAAGGAGAATCTATATCGCCAACAACCAACTTATGTAGAAAGACAACACCTAGAATTGTCCTACGGTTGATTAACGACGGAAGATTAAGAAGAAGCAGCCTGCTGGAATAGGATGGCAACCGACGATTAGGGTCCCAATTTAAACCTCGTAAGGCAAAAAGCAGAAATTGCTTCTGAACAGATTCAATACGATCCTGGCTATTGTTATACTGCGGAGACCAGATGCAAGAGCAGTATTCAAGGATAGGGCGAACAAGAGAGATGTACAGAAGTTTCGTTATAAAAGGATCGTTAAACTCTTTAGACCATCGTTTAATGAATCCAAGTACACCTTTTGCCTCATTAACGATGGTATCTATGTGAAGATTGAAACAGAGTTTAGAATCAAAAAGAACGCCTAGATCCTTAACTGTTAGTATACGTTGCAATGGGGTATTGTCGATTGTATAACTGACAAGATAAGTTGTAGTACGATTAAATGTCATAAACATACACTTTGAACATTTCAGATGCAATTGATTGGCCGAGCACCAAAGTTGCATAGCGTTTAAATCGTCTTGAAGACGAGAATGATGTAGGGGATTGGTGTATGATAGAATAAGTTTCACGTCGTCCGCATACATGAGTACTCGGGCATGGGATATAACAGAGGGAAGATCATTTATAAAAAGAGTAAAGAGTAAAGGTCCAAGATGACTACCTTGAGGAACACCAGAAGTAACGTGAACCTGTTTAGAGGTAGTCAGCCTCAGCATTACTCTTTGGGTCCTACCTTTTAAATAAGAACTAATCCAAAGCAAAAGAGACGGAGGAAACCCTATTCGGTCAAGTTTAAAAAGTAAAATGTCATGGTGCACGGAGTCAAACGCCTTACTGAAGTCAGTGTAAATGACATCAGTTTGCATTTTCGAAAGGAAAGCATCATTTACCCAGGAAGTAAATTCTAGCAGATTGGTCGTTGTTGACCGATTCTTTACGAATCCATGTTGAACAGGGGAAACAACTGATTTGCAGAAATGCTGCAAATTCGAAGTGATTATTTTTTCAAATAATTTAGGAACAGCGGGCAGTTTTGCAATGCCCCTGTAATTTAGTATATCAGACTTTCCACCTTTCTTGTGGAGAGGAATGATATAAGATTCTTTCCAAAGAGATGGAAAGACAGAAGATTCAAGGGATAGATTAAAAAGCTTTAGCAATGGATAAACAAAGGAAGAACTACACTCCTTGAGTAGACAACTAGGGATATTGTCAGGCCCAGGAGAGAAAGAAGATTTTAAAGAATTTATAGCTAAAAGGAGAGAGGAATGGGAAATAACAGGGGGAGGTATAGAACTAGAGGAAGTATAGTATAAGGATAAGAATTATTATTAGGACAGACTGAAGAGTAAGTTGATTGAAAAAAATTAGCAAATAGGTTAGCTGAATCAGAGTCATTGCTAGCTTTATCCATCCCGAAAGAAAAAGAAGACGGCAAACTTGAAGATTTACGCTTCGAGTTTACAAAATTGTAAAACTGTCTTGGATTTAGGGCAAATTGCCTTTTGCAACGAGTTAGATAATTCTCATAACATTAAGAATTCAGAAGAAAGAAGTTCGACTTGGTAGGAGCAAGAAACGTCTTGGATTTAGGGCAAATTGCCTTTTGCAACGAGTTAGATAATTCTCATAACATTGAGAATTCAGAAGAAAGAAGTTCGACTTGGTTATGGAATATTTAGCCAAGTCAGTACACGAACCAGACTTTTTAAACTTTTTAAAATATTTAGATTTTATATTTTGTAGATTCGTTAATCTGGGACTAAACCAAGGTGGGTTTGAAGAGGTAGTCGAAGGAATTGACTTGGGAATACACATATCTAAGAGGGAGTTTAGGGTGTTATAAAAAAAGTTTATAGCAGTATTCATGTCAACCGAGGCTTATTGGCTGATGAGCACGAAATGAGGGGATCAAGTGTTCTATTCAAATGATTAGAAATTGAATTGATTTGAAACAACGAAAGGTCAAGCATGCAATCTATAAAGTCATGCTGTGCTGAGGGCACTAGATAATTTTCGGCAGTGAAAAGTGACCAAGAGATGTTCGGCAAATTAAAATCACCCAACACAATAAATAGGTCATTATCACGCACGTGTGAAGAAACTTCTTTAATACAAGAAATATGTTTCATAAAAACTTGAATATCAGAAGAAGGAGGAACATAAGAGCATGAAATATAAATATTTCGTGTAGGAAAGGACACCTTGACTGAGACAATCTCAGCGACAGTAGGCGTACTAAAACAGAAAAGTTCTGACTGGAGAGTGGCTTTAACGGCAATTAATACCCCACCACCCCGACTCGGCCGATCATTTCTATGCAAAATAAAATTATTCGAAAAAACCTCAAAATCAGATATGGTTGAGTTTAACCATGTTTCTGAAAATGCGATTATATCCGAATCGAAAGAAGTGCTGGCCATGAAAAGATTTTTAAGTTTTGAAATAAGACCTCTGACATTCTGATAATGAATAGAGACTTGGTCAGAAGAAGAAGTTAGTTTTTTGGGGCAGAAATGGTACCCTGTATTGAAGGGACTGGAAGAGTGACAGGCTGGTTACGCTTTTTTGGCTTGAACTCGTGGACAATCATATGTGGAGGCCAAAATTTGGGATCACAAATGATTGGGAACATATCATGTGAAACATTTATTTTGAAAGATGATATTTCACGAGGAGTTGAGAAATTAAATTTGGTAATTGACACGCTAGCAGAAGATTTGCTAGCAATATAGGCTGCCAATGACTCAGAGGTGGTGTCAGACGAAAGTAGAGACACAAAAACTTGCCTACGAGGGGCAACAACAGTTAACGTAGGAGCTGAAGGGACTGGAGGGAGAACAGGATTTGGTGGAGCCAAGGAGGCACCATGATTGTTTTTAACAATCTGGGCAAGATTGCGCGCAGGTCTACCTTTGCGGCCAGGAGCTGAGGAGGCTGAGGCAGTTTGGCTAACTGGGACAGGTTCAGGTACGGGGTCTAATGGGACTATTACAGGGGATAAAACTGGGGTAATATTTGGGCAGTCGCTCGGAGAAGGCGATAATGACAACATTGGAGATGAATCCAAGTTGCTCAGCAGGGACAACAGAGGCAAAGGTGTCTGGACAGACGGAGAGGGCAACTGCAAAAGGGCAAAAGGAGGGAAACTGCAACCGGCGATTGGTTGGAGACTCGAATTTATATTTGCTAAGCAACTCACAACTCGAATCAAAACTACTCGAGAGCTGCTTAGCCACGTTATTTAGTTTTAAGAATTTATTTCTCACAGACTTATACATTCTGGAGGAATCAATTTGCTTGTCGATGCATTCTGGGCACGACCAACGCAAGCCGCCGCAGCCCTTCTTGGCAATTGCAGCGATCTTGTCGCAATCACAACCAGTGAGACCTGCACATTTAGCATGCATTATATTCTCACACAGCCAGCAATTAACAAATTGCGGCAATGCAGAATCATCAGCCTGCTTGAACGTGCAAGGTTTCTTACAGCACGACATAATTACTACCAGTGTTAAAAGAATAAGCAAAAGTTGCGAGAGCGCAGAGCAAAACGAAACACAGTGCACAAGAATAGAGCAAGTAAACGCTCAAAAAATAACTATTCGTACACAAACAAATTGTTTGGAGCTAAAAGCAACAGCAAAAATTTGCGAGAGCGCGATGCACAAGAAGAAATTTGCAGCAGCGAACACACGCACAAACAAGTGTTTGCACAGGGGAGCACCAAAGCAAAAGAATCAAAACAGGCAATAACAACAATACGGAACTGACGCCGTGTTTAATAAATGCAATAATTAACAGACTTACGCTGCACAACAGATAACACTTTGCACAAGTTATAAAAGCTTTTTAAATAAAGCACAAAAAATGCAAAATTTGGAAATAAAAAGCAGGATTTAAGCGCAAAAATATATAAAAATCTTGGTGCACAAGTAAAACACGTCAATCACTCTCAACTGAGAACTCTCTCTTGATAGACAAACATGCAGACAGATAGGTACACAGATAGACAGACAGAAAGGCACACAGACAGACCGGCAAAAATACAGACAAATAGGAAGACCAACAGACACACAGGAAGGGAGAGAGATGCACAGACAGTCAGGCAGACAGATAGACAGGAATATCTACAGCCTCGCAGACAGACACACCGGCAGAGGCAGACAGGCAGTAGTACAGACAGGCAGGCAGACAGATAGGCATACAGACATTCAGACAGACCGACATAAAGGGAGAGAGACAGAGAAAGAGAGAGAGAGAGAGAGAGAGAGAAAGAAAGAGAGAAAAAGAGAGAAAAGAGAGAGAGGGAGAGAGAAAGAGAGACAGAGAAAGAGAGAGAGAGAGAGAGAGAGAGAGACAGAGAGAGAGAGAGAGAGAGAGAGAGAGAGACCTATAAGAGACAGACAGCCAGATAACACTTTGCACAAGTTATAAAAGCTTTTTAAATAAAGCACAAAAAATGCAAAATTTGGAAATAAAAAGCAGGATTTAAGCGCAAAAATATATAAAAATCTTGGTGCACAAGTAAAACACGTCAATCACTCTCAACTGAGAACTCTCTCTTGATAGACAAACATGCAGACAGATAGGTACACAGATAGACAGACAGAAAGGCACACAGACAGACCGGCAAAAATACAGACAAATAGGAAGACCAACAGACACACAGGAAGGGAGAGAGATGCACAGACAGTCAGGCAGACAGATAGACAGGAATATCTACAGCCTCGCAGACAGACACACCGGCAGAGGCAGACAGGCAGTTGTACAGACAGGCAGGCAGACAGATAGGCATACAGACATTCAGACAGACCGACATAAAGGGAGAGAGACAGAGAAAGAGAGAGAGAGAGAGAGAAAGAAAGAGAGAAAAAGAGAGAGGGAGAGAGAAAGAGAGACAGAGAAAGAGAGAGAGAGAGAGAGAGAGAGAAGAGAGAGAGAGAGAGAGAGAGAGAGACAGAGAGAGAGAGAGAGAGAAAGAGAGACAGAGAGAGAGAGAGAGAGAGAGAGTGAGATAAGAAGAACCGCATATTCGCAGATAGACAGATAATAGGCAGTTCGACAGAGAGACAAAGAAACAGACAGGAATACCTTCAGCCTAGGCAGACGCACCGGAAGAGACAGACAGCCTGATATACAGACAAACAGACATGCAGACCGAGAAACAGGCAGACGGACACGCAGACCCACAGACTAGCAGACACAGGAATATAGAGAAAGATACACAGATAGGCAGGCAGACAAATACGCAGGAACACCTACCGCCTCACAGGCAGATACACCGGCAGAGACAGACAGGTAGACTTACAGTATACGTTGCAATGGGGTATTGTCGATTGTATAACTGACAAGATAAGTTGTAGTACGATTAAATGTCATAAACATACACTTTGAACAATTTAGATGCAATTGATTGGCCGAGCACCAAAGTTGCATAGCGTTTAAATCGTTTTGAAGACGAGAATGATGTAGGGGATTGGTGTATGATAGAATAAGTTTCACGTCGTCCGCATACATGAGTACTCGGGCATGGGATATAACAGAGGGAAGATCATTTATAAAAAGAGTAAAGAGTAAAGGTCCAAGATGACTACCTTGAGGAACACCAGAAGTAACGTGAACCTGTTTAGAGGTAGTCAGTCTCAGCATTACTCTTTGGGTCCTACCTTTTAAATAAGAACTAATCCAAAGAAAAAAACGGAGGAAACCCTATTCGGTCAAGTTTAAAAAGTAAAATGTCATGGTGCACGGAGTCAAACGCCTTACTGAAGTCAGTGTAAATGACATCAGTTTGCATTTTCGAAAGGAAAGCATCATTTACCCAGGAAGTAAATTCTAGCAGATTGGTCGTTGTTGACCGATTCTTTACGAATCCATGTTGAACAGGGGAAACAACTGATTTGCAGAAATGCTGCAAATTCGAAGTGATTATTTTTTCAAATAATTTAGGAACAGCGGGCAGTTTTGCAATGCCCCTGTAATTTAGTATATCAGACTTTCCACCTTTCTTGTGGAGAGGAATGATATAAGATTCTTTCCAAAGAGATGGAAAGACAGAAGATTCAAGGGATAGAAAAGCTTTAGCAATGGATAAACAAAGGAAGAACTACACTCCTTGAGTAGTCAACTAGGGATATTGTCAGGCCCAGGAGAGAAAGAAGATTTTAAAGAATTTATAGCTAAAAGGAGAGAGGAATGGGAAATAACAGGGGGAGGTATAGAACTAGAGGAAGTAATAGTATAAGGATAAGAATTATTATTAGGACAGACTGAAGAGTAAGTTGATTGAAAAAAATTAGCAAATAGGTTAGCTGAATCAGAGTCATTGCTAGCTTTATCCATCCTAAAAGAAAAAGAAGACGGCAAACTTGAAGATTTACGCTTCGAGTTTACAAAATTGTAAAACTGTCTTGGATTTAGGGCAAATTGCCTTTTGCAACGAGTTAGATAATTCTCATAACATTGAGAATTCAGAAGAAAGAAGTTCGACTTGGTTATGGAATATTTAGCCAAGTCAGTACACGAACCAGACTTTTTAAACTTTTTAAAATATTTAGATTTTATATTTTGTAGATTCGTTAATGTGGGACTAATCCAAGGTGGGTTTGAAGAGGTAGTCGAAGGAATTGACTTGGGAATACACATATCTAAGAGGGAGTTTAGGGTGTTATAAAAAAAGTTTATAGCAGTATTCATGTCAACCGAGTCATATAAGAAAGACCAATCGGTTGCATAAATAAGCTGATTCAGCAATGAATAATTTCCTTTGCGAAAGCAACGGCGGGGCTTATTGGCTGATGAGCACGAAATGAGGGGATCAAGTGTTCTATTCAAATGATTAGAAATTGAATTGATTTGAAACAACGAAAGGTCAAGCATGCAATCTATAAAGTCATGCTGTGCTGAGGGCACTAGATAATTTTCGGCAGTGAAAAGTGACCAAGAGATGTTCGGCAAATTAAAATCACCCAACACAATAAATAGGTCATTATCACGCACGTGTGAAGAAACTTCTTTAATACAAGAAATATGTTTCATATAAACTTGAATATCAGAAGAAGGAGGAACATAAGAGCATGAAATATAAATATTTCGTGTAGGAAAAGACACCTTGACTGAGACAATCTCAGCGACAGTAGGCGTACTAAAACAGAAAAGTTCTGACTGGAGAGTGGCTTTAACGGCAATTAATACCCCACCACCCCGACTCGGCCGATCATTTCTATGCAAAATAAAATTATTCGAAAAAACCTCAAAATCAGATATGGTTGAGTTTAACCATGTTTCTGAAAATGCGATTATATCCGAATCGAAAGAAGTGCTGGCCATGAAAAGATTTTTAAGTTTTGAAATAAGACCTCTGACATTCTGATAATGAATAGAGACTTGGTCAGAAGAAGAAGTTAGTTTTTTGGGGCAGAAATGGTACCCTGTATTGAAGGGACTGGAAGAGTGACAGGCTGGTTACGCATTTTTTGGCTTGAACTCGTGGACAATCATATGTGGAGGCCAAAATTTGGGATCACAAATGATTGGGAACATATCATGTGAAACATTTATTTTGAAAGATGATATTTCACGAGGAGTTGAGAAATTAAATTTGGTAATTGACACGCTAGCAGAAGATTTGCTAGCAATATAGGCTGCCAATGACTCAGAGGTGGTGTCAGACGAAAGTAGAGACACAAAAACTTGCCTACGAGGGGCAACAACAGTTAACGTAGGAGCTGAAGGGACTGGAGGGAGAACAGGATTTGGTGGAGCCAAGGAGGCACCATGATTGTTTTTAACAATCTGGGCAAGATTGCGCGCAGGTCTACCTTTGCGGCCAGGAGCTGAGGAGGCTGAGGCAGTTTGGCTAACTGGGACAGGTTCAGGTACGGGGTCTAATGGGACTATTACAGGGGATAAAACTGGGGTAATATTTGGGCAGTCGCTCGGAGAAGGCGATAATGACAACATTGGAGATGAATCCAAGTTGCTCAGCAGGGACAACAGAGGCAGCGATTGGTTGGAGACTCGAATTTATATTTGCTAAGAAACTCACAAGGTTTCTTACAGCACGACATAATTACTACCAGTGTTAAAAGAATAAGCAAAAGTTGCGAGAGCGCAGAGCAAAACGAAACACAGTGCACAAGAATAGAGCAAGTAAACGCTCAAAAAATAGCTATTCGTACACAAACAAATTGTTTGGAGCGAAAAGCAACAGCAAAAATTTGCGATGCACAAGAAGAAATTTGCAGCAGCGAACACACGCACAAACAAGTGTCTGCACAGGGGAGCACCAAAGCAAAAGAATCAAAACAGGCAATAACAACAATACGGAACTGACGCCGTGTTTAAAAAATGCAATAATTAACAGACTTACGCTGCACAACAGATAACACTTTGCACAAGTTATAAAAGCTTTTTAAATAAAGCACAAAAAATGCAAAATTTGGAAATAAAAAGCAGGATTTAAGCGCAAAAATATATAAAAATCTTGGTGCACAAGTAAAACACGTCAATCACTCTCAACTGAGAACTCTCTCTTGATAGACAAACATGCAGACAGATAGGTACACAGATAGACAGACAGAAAGGCACACAGACAGACCGGCAAAAATACAGACAAATAGGAAGACCAACAGACACACAGGAAGGGAGAGAGATGCACAGACAGTCAGGCAGACAGATAGACAGGAATATCTACAGCCTCGCAGACAGACACACCGGCAGAGGCAGACAGGCAGTTGTACAGACAGGCAGGCAGACAGATAGGCATACAGATAGTCAGACCGAAAAAGAGAAAAGAGACAGACATTCAGACAGACCGACATAAAGGGAGAGAGACAGAGAAAGAGAGAGAGAGCGAGAGAGAGAGAGAGAGAAAGAAAGAAAGAAAAAGAGAGAGGGAGAGAGAAAGAGAGACAGAGAAAGAGAGAGAGAGAGAGAGAGAACAGAGAGAGAGAGAGAGAGAGAGAGAGAGAGAGAGACATAGAGAGAGAGAGAGAGAGAGAGAGAGAGAGAGAGAGAGAGAGAGAGAGAGAGAGAGAGAGAGAGAGAGAGAGAGAGAGAGACCTATAGGCTCGCAGTCAGATAAGAAGAACCGCATATTCGCAGATAGACAGATAATAGGCAGTCCGACATAGAGACAAAGAAACATACAGGAATACCTTCAGCCTAGGCAGACAGCCTGATATACAGACAAACAGACATGCAGACCGAGAAACAGGCAGACGGACACGCAGACCCACAGACTAGCAGACACAGGAATATAGAGAAAGATACACAGATAGGCAGGCAGACAAATACGCAGGAACACCTACCGCCTCACAGGCAGATACACCGGCATAGACAGACAGGTAGACTTACAGACAGACAGATTTGTAGTCAGGGAGACAGGCAGACGGGCAGACGGACAGACAGGTTATTAGATGGACAGACTGGCAGACAGACAGACAGATAGTAAGATAAGCAGACGGTCACACAGACCTACATACCCGCAGACAAACAGACACACAGTCAGACAGAAAGATAGACAGGAATATCTACAGCCTTGCAGACAGACACACCGGCAGAGGCAGACAGGCAGGCAGGCATACAGACAGATAGGCATACAGAAGAGAGAAAGAGAAAAGAGACAGACGTTCAGTCAGACCGACATAAAGAGAGAGAGAGACAAAGAAAGAGAGAGAGAGAGAAAGAGAGAGAGCGAAAGAGATAGAGAGAGAAAGAAAGAGAGAAAATGAGAGAGGGAGAGAGATAGAGAGAGAGAGAGAGAGAGATATAAAAGGCAGTCCGACAGAGAGACAAAGAGATCGACACCTACCGTCTCACATGCAGATACACCGGCGGAGACAGACAGGAAGACTTACAGACAGACAGATATGTAGACAGGGAAACAGGCAGACGGGCAGACGGACAGACAGGTTATTAGATGGACAGACCGGCAGACAGACAGACAGATTGGAAGGTAGGCAGACGGTCACACATACATATGGACTCGCACACAAACGGACACACAGGATGGTAGAGAGATACACGGACAGTCAGGCAGACAGATAGCCAGGAATACCTACAGCCCCGCAGGCAGACATACCGGCAGAGACAGACAGACAGATTTGAAATTTTGAAATTTATTTATTTTCATGTGGTCGACAAAACGAGTGTTTTCCAATTATTCAACACATTATAAATACAATTAGAAAAATGAAATGCTAAAAGCCTAGATAGAGAACACAAATTTCAAATAGCATCACCGACCGATGGAGGTGTTTTATTTGCCAGTCCGGCCAGCTGTGCCCCTTTTCACAGCTAATTTTGTCAGTGACGCTATTAGAGCCTACATTTAAAAAGAAGGGTGTAAGTAGGAAAAAGTGTTCTTACGTAAAATTAAGAATAATGTTAATTTGCTTTATTATTTAAGAATATACCATAAATAGGAAAAAATAAAGTAGGAAGATTGTTAATAAAGAAGAAGAATAGAACTGTATGCTAGATATACAGAGTGTTAAGTAGATAGAATAAAGAGATAGTATTGGGAAAGTAATGGGAAATCACCGACCCGGTGGGGGAAAATTACAGCCAGTCCGGCTAGCCATGCTCCTGCTCATGGCTGGGAATAGTCAGCGACTTCCCGAAGGTATCCTGAAAGCAACGATTTTATTAGGGGTAGAGAAAGTTCGGTAGAGAAAACGTGATGCAAACTATTGTAATTTTTACATAGCACGCGAAAAGAATTGTGCATAGCGTAGTCTGTTGTGCACGTCGATAGGAATAAGGGGCGGTAATTTCTGGTTGGTCTAGCCGGAACAGAGAATTGAAGACGCCCTAACAGAAAAGGAGAATCTATATCGCCAACAACCAACTTATGAAGAAAGACAACACCTAGAATTGTCCTACGGTTGATTAACGACGGAAGATTAAGAAGAAGCAGCCTGCTGGAATAGGACGGCAACCGACGATTAGGGTCCCAATTTAAACCTCGTAAGGCAAAAAGCAGAAATTGCTTCTGAACAGATTCAATACGATCCTGGCTATTGTTATACTGCGGAGATCAGATGCAAGAGCAGTATTCAAGGATAGGGCGAACAAGAGAGATGTACAGAAGTTTCGTTATAAAAGGATCGTTAAACTCTTTAGACCATCGTTTAATGAATCCAAGTACACCTTTTGCCTCATTAACGATGGTATCTATGTGAAGATTGAAACAGAGTTTAGAATCAAAAAGAACGCCTAGATCCTTAACTGTTAGTATACGTTGCAATGGGGTATTGTCGATTGTATAACTGACAAGATAAGTTGTAGTACGATTAAATGTCATAAACATACACTTTGAACAATTCAGATGCAATTGATTGGCCGAGCACCAAAGTTGCATAGCGTTTAAATCGCCTTGAAGACGAGAATGATGTAGGGGATTGGTGTATGATAGAATAAGTTTCACGTCGTCCGCATACATGAGTACTCGGGCATGGGATATAACAGAGGGAAGATCATTTATAAAAAGAGTAAAGGTCCAAGATGACTACCTTGAGGAACACTAGAAGTAACGTGAACCTGTTTAGAGGTAGTCAGTCTCAGCATTACTCTTTGGGTCCTACCTTTTAAATAAGAACTAATCCAAAGCAAAAGAGACGGAGGAAACCCTATTCGGTCAAGTTTAAAAAGTAAAATGTCATGGTGCGCGGAGTCAAACGCCTTACTGAAGTCAGTGTAAATGACATCAGTTTGCATTTTCGAAAGGAAAGCATCATTTACCCAGGAAGTAAATTCTAGCAGATTGGTCGTTGTTGACCGATTCTTTACGAATCCATGTTGAACAGGGGAAACAACTGATTTGCAGAAATGCTGCAAATTCGAAGTGATTATTTTTTCAAATAATTTAGGAACAGCGGGCAGTTTTGCAATGCCCCTGTAATTTAGTATATCAGACTTTCCACCTTTCTTGTGGAGAGGAATGATATAAGATTCTTTCCAAAGAGATGGAAAGACAGAAGATTCAAGGGATAGATTAAAAAGCTTTAGCAATGGATAAACAAAGGAAGAACTACACTCCTTGAGTAGACAACTAGGGATATTGTCAGACCCAGGAGAGAAAGAAGATTTTAAAGAATTTATAGCTAAAAGGAGAGAGGAATGGGAAATAACAGGGGGAGGTATAGAACTAGAGGAAGTAATAGTATAAGGATAAGAATTATTATTAGGACAGACTGAAGAGTAAGTTGATTGAAAAAAATTAGCAAATAGGTTAGCTGAATCAGAGTCATTGCTAGCTTTATCCATCCCGAGAGAAAAAGAAGATGGCAAACTTGAAGATTTACGCTTCGAGTTTACAAAATTGTAAAACTGTCTTGGATTTAGGGCAAATTGCCTTTTGCAACGAGTTAGATAATTCTCATAGCATTGAGAATTCAGAAGAAAGAAGTTCGACTTGGCTATGGAATATTTAGCCAAGTCAGTACACGAACCAGACTTTTTAAACTTTTTAAAATATTTAGATTTTATATTTTGTAGATTCGTTAATCTGGGACTAAACCAAGGTGGGTTTGAAGAGGTAGTCGAAGGAATTGACTTGGGAATACACATATCTAAGAGGGAGTTTAGGGTGTTATAAAAAAAGTTTATAGCAGTATTCATGTCAACCGAGTCATATAAGAAAGACCAATCGGTTGCATAAATAAGCTGATTCAGCAATGAATAATTTCCTTTGCGAAAGCAACGGCGGGGTTTGTTGGCTGATGAGCACGAAATGAGAGGATTACAATTGAACATTGAAACCTCTAAAGTAATAAGGTAGTCGTTAACAAATACAAGATCAAGTGTTCTATTCAAATGATTAGAAATTGAATTGATTTGAAACAACGAAAGGTCAAGCATGCAATCTATAAAGTCATTCTGTGCTGAGGGCACTAAATAATTTTCGGCAGTGAAAAGTGACCAAGAGATGTTCGGCAAATTAAAATCACCCAACACAATAAATAGGTTATTATCACGCACGTGTGAAGAAACTTCTTTAATACAAGAAATATGTTTCATATAAACTTGAATATCAGAAGAAGGAGGAACATAAGAGCATGAAATATAAATATTTCGTGTAGGAAAAGACACCTTGACTGAGACAATCTCAGCGACAGTAGGCGTACTAAAACAGAAAAGTTCTGACTGGAGAGTGGCTTTAACGGCAATTAATACCCCACCACCCCGACTCGGCCGATCATTTCTATGCAAAATAAAATTATTCGAAAAAACCTCAAAATCAGATATGGTTGAGTTTAACCATGTTTCTGAAAATGCGATTATATCCGAATCGAAAGAAGTGCTGGCCATGAAAAGATTTTTAAGTTTTGAAATAAGACCTCTGACATTCTGATAATGAATAGAGACTTGGTCAGAAGAAGAAGTTAGTTTTTTGGGGCAGAAATGGTACCCTGTATTGAAGGGACTGGAAAAGTGACAGGCTGGTTACGCATTTTTGGCTTGAACTCGTGGACAATCATATGTGGAGGCCAAAATTTGGGATCACAAATGATTGGGAACATATCATGTGAAACATTTATTTTGAAAGATGATATTTCACGAGGAGTTGAGAAATTAAATTTGGTAATTGACACGCTAGCAGAAGATTTGCTAGCAATATAGGCTGCCAATGACTCAGAGGTGGTGTCAGACGAAAGTAGAGACACAAAAACTAGGGGCAACAACAGTTAACGTAGGAGCTGAAGGGACTGGAGGGAGAACAGGATTTGGTGGAGCCAAGGAGGCACCATGATTGTTTTTAACAATCTGGGCAAGATTGCGCGCAGGTCTACCTTTGCGGCCAGGAGCTGAGGAGGCTGAGGCAGTTTGGCTAACTGGGACAGGTTCAGGTACGGGGTCTAATGGGACTATTACAGGGGATAAAACTGGGGTAATATTTGGGCAGTCGCTCGGAGAAGGCGATAATGACAACATTGGAGATGAATACAAGTTGCTCGGCAGGGACAACAGAGGCAAAGGTGTCTGGACAGACGGAGAGACAGACAGGTAGACTTACAGACAGACAGATTTGTAGTCAGGGAGACAGGCAGACGGGCAGACGGACAGACAGGTTATTAGATGGACAGACTGGCAGACAGACAGACAGATAGTAAGATAAGCAGACGGTCACACAGACCTACATACCCGCAGACAAACAGACACACAGTCAGACAGAAAGATAGACAGGAATATCTACAGTCTTGCAGACAGACACACCGGCAGAGGCAGACAGGCAGGCAGGCATACAGACAGATAGGCATACAGATAGTCAGACTGAAAAAGAGAAAAGAGACAGACGTTCAGTTAGACCGACATAAAGAGAGAGAGAGACAAAGAAAGAGAGAGAGAGAGAAAGAGAGAGAGCGAAAGAGATTGAGAGAGAAAGAAAGAAAGAAAAAGAGAGAGGGAGAGAGATAGAGGTAGAGAGAGAGAGAGAGAGAAAGAGATAAAAGGCAGTCCGACAGAGAGACAAAGAGATCGACACCTACCGTCTCACATGCAGATACACCGGCGGAGACAGACAGGAAGACTTACAGACAGACAGATATGTAGACAGGGAAACAGGCAGACGGGCAGACGGACAGACAGGTTATTAGATGGACAGACCGGCAGACAGACAGACAGATAGGAAGGTAGGCAGACGGTCACACATACATATGGACTCGCACACAAACGGACACACAGGATGGTAGAGAGATACACGGACAGTCAGGCAGACAGATAGCCAGGAATACCTACAGCCCCGCAGGCAGACATACCGGCAGAGACAGACAGACAGATTTGAAATTTTGAAATGTATTTATTTACATGTGGTCGACAAAACGAGTGTTTTCCAATTATTCAACACATTATAAATACAATTAGAAAAATTAAATGCTAAAAGCCTAGATAGAGAACACAAATTTCAAATAGCATCACCGACCGATGGAGGTGTTTTATTTGCCAGTCCGGCCAGCTGTGCCCCTTTTCACAGATAATTTTGTCAGTGACGCTAATAGAGCCTACATTTAAAAAGAAGGGTGTAAGTAGGAAAAAGTGTTCTTACGTAAAATTAAGAATAATGTTAATTTGCTATATTATTTAAGAATATACCATAAATAGGAAAAAATAAAGGAGGAAGATTGTTAATAAAGAAGAAGAATATAACTGTATGCTAGATATACAGAGTGTTAAGTAGATAGAATAAAGAGATAGTATTGGGAAAGTAATGGGAAATCACCGACCCGGTGGGGGAAAATTACAGCCAGTCCGGCTAGCCATGCCCCTGCTCATGGCTGGGAATGGTCAGCGACTTCCCGAAGGTATCCTGAAAGCAACGATTTTATTAGGGGTAGAGAAAGTTCGGTAGAGAAAACGTGATGCAAACTATTGTAATTTTTACATAGCACGCGAAAAGAATTGTGCATAGCGTAGTCTGTTGTGCACGTCGATAGGAATAAGGGGCGGTAATTTCTGGTTGGTCTAGCCGGAACAGAGAATTGAAGACGCCCTAACAGAAAAGGAGAATCTATATCGCCAACAACCAACTTATGAAGAAAGACAACACCTAGAATTGTCCTACGGTTGATTAACGACGGAAGATTAAGAAGAAGCAGCCTGCTGGAATAGGACGGCAACCGACGATTAGGGTCCCAATTTAAACCTCGTAAGGCAAAAAGCAGAAATTGCTTCTGAACAGATTCAATACGATCCTGGCTATTGTTATACTGCGGAGATCAGATGCAAGAGCAGTATTCAAGGATAGGGCGAACAAGAGAGATGTACAGAAGTTTCGTTATAAAAGGATCGTTAAACTCTTTAGACCATCGTTTAATGAATCCAAGTACACCTTTTGCCTCATTAACGATGGTATCTATGTGAAGATTGAAACAGAGTTTAGAATCAAAAAGAACACCTAGATCCTTAACTGTTAGTATACGTTGCAATGGGGTATTGTCGATTGTATAACTGACAAGATAACAATTTGAACAATGCAGATGCAATTGATTGGCCGAGCACCAAAGTTGCATAGCGTTTAAATCGCCTTGAAGACGAGAATGATGTAGGGGATTGGTGTATGATAGAATAAGTTTCACGTCGTCCGCATACATGAGTACTCGGGCATGGGATATAACAGAGGGAAGATCATTTATAAAAAGAGTAAAGGTCCAAGATGACTACCTTGAGGAACACTAGAAGTAACGTGAACCTGTTTAGAGGTAGTCAGTCTCAGCATTACTCTTTGGGTCCTACCTTTTAAATAAGAACTAATCCAAAGCAAAAGAGACGGAGGAAACCCTATTCGGTCAAGTTTAAAAAGTAAAATGTCATGATGCACGGAGTCAAACGCCTTACTGAAGTCAGTGTAAATGACATCAGTTTGCATTTTCGAAAGGAAAGCATCATTTACCCAGGAAGTAAATTCTAGCAGATTGGTCGTTGTTGACCGATTCTTTACGAATCCATGTTGAACAGGGGAAACAACTGATTTGCAGAAATGCTGCAAATTCGAAGTGATTATTTTTTCAAATAATTTAGGAACAGCGGGCAGTTTTGCAATGCCCCTGTAATTTAGTATATCAGACTTTCCACCTTTCTTGTGGAGAGGAATGATATAAGATTCTTTCCAAAGAGATGGAAAGACAGAAGATGCAAGGGATAGATTAAAAAGCTTTAGCAATGGATAAACAAAGGAAGAACTACACTCCTTGAGTAGACAACTAGGGATATTGTCAGACCCAGGAGAGAAAGAAGATTTTAAAGAATTTATAGCTAAAAGGAGAGAGGAATGGGAAATAACAGGGGGAGGTATAGAACTAGAGGAAGTAATAGTATAAGGATAAGAATTATTATTAGGACAGACTGAAGAGTAAGTTGATTGAAAAAAATTAGCAAATAGGTTAGCTGAATCAGAGTCATTGCTAGCTTTATCCATCCCGAGAGAAAAAGAAGATGGCAAACTTGAAGATTTACGCTTCGAGTTTACAAAATTGTAAAACTGTCTTGGATTTAGGGCAAATTGCCTTTTGCAACGAGTTAGATAATTCTCATAGCATTGAGAATTCAGAAGAAAGAAGTTCGACTTGGCTATGGAATATTTAGCCAAGTCAGTACACGAACCAGACTTTTTAAACTTTTTAAAATATTTAGATTTTATATTTTATAGATTCGTTAATCTGGGACTAAACCAAGGTGGGTTTGAAGAGGTAGTCGATGGAATTGACTTGGGAATACACATATCTAAGAGGGAGTTTAGGGTGTTATAAAAAAAGTTTATAGCAGTATTCATGTCAACCGAGTCATATAAGAAAGACCAATCGGTTGCATAAATAAGCTGATTCAGCAATGAATAATTTCCTTTGCGAAAGCAACGGCGGGGTTTGTTGGCTGATGAGCACGAAATGAGAGGATTACAATTGAACATTGAAACCTCTAAAGTAATAAGGTAGTCGTTAACAAATACAAGATCAAGTGTTCTATTCAAATGATTAGAAATTGAATTGATTTGAAACAACGAAAGGTCAAGCATGCAATCTATAAAGTCATTCTGTGCTGAGGGCACTAAATAATTTTCGGCAGTGAAAAGTGACCAAGAGATGTTCGGCAAATTAAAATCACCCAACACAATAAATAGGTTATTATCACGCACGTGTGAAGAAACTTCTTTAATACAAGAAATATGTTTCATATAAACTTGAATATCAGAAGAAGGAGGAACATAAGAGCATGAAATATAAATATTTCGTGTAGGAAAGGACACCTTGACTGAGACAATCTCAGCGACAGTAGGCGTACTAAAACAGAAAAGTTCTGACTGGAGAGTGGCTTTAACGGCAATTAATACCCCACCACCCCGACTCGGCCGATCATTTCTATGCAAAATAAAATTATTCGAAAAAACCTCAAAATCAGATATGGTTGAGTTTAACCATGTTTCTGAAAATGCGATTATATCCGAATCGAAAGAAGTGCTGGCCATGAAAAGATTTTTAAGTTTTGAAATAAGACCTCTGACATTCTGATAATGAATAGAGACTTGGTCAGAAGAAGAAGTTAGTTTTTTGGGGCAGAAATGGTACCCTGTGTTGAAGGGACTGGAAAAGTGACAGGCTGGTTACGCTTTTTTGGCTTGAACTCGTGGACAATCATATGTGGAGGCCAAAATTTGGGATCACAAATGATTGGGAACATATCATGTGAAACATTTATTTTGAAAGATGATATTTCACGAGGAGTTGAGAAATTAAATTTGGTAATTGACACGCTAGCAGAAGATTTGCTAGCAATATAGGCTGCCAATGACTCAGAGGTGGTGTCAGACGAAAGTAGAGACACAAAAACTAGGGGCAACAACAGTTAACGTAGGAGCTGAAGGGACTGGAGGGAGAACAGGATTTGGTGGAGGCAAGGAGGCACCATGATTGTTTTTAACAATCTGGGCAAGATTGCGCGCAGGTCTACCTTTGCGGCCAGGAGCTGAGGAGGCTGAGGCAGTTTGGCTAACTGGGACAGGTTCAGGTACGGGGTCTAATGGGACTATTACAGGGGATAAAACTGGGGTAATATTTGGGCAGTCGCTCGGTGAAGGCGATAATGACAACATTGGAGATGAATACAAGTTGCTCGGCAGGGACAACAGAGGCAAAGGTGTCTGGACAGACGGAGAGACAGACAGGTTGACTTACAGACAGACAGATTTGTAGTCAGGGAGACAGGCAGACGGGCAGACGGACAGACAGGTTATTAGATGGACAGACTGGCAGACAGACAGACAGATAGTAAGATAGGCAGACGGTCACACAGACCTACATACCCGCAGACAAACAGACACACAGTCAGACAGAAAGATAGACAGGAATATCTACAGCCTTGCAGACAGACACACCGGCAGAGGCAGACAGGCAGGCAGGCATACAGACAGATAGGCATACAGATAGTCAGACTGAAAAAGAGAAAAGAGACAGACGTTCAGTCAGACCGACATAAAGAAAGAGAGACAAAGAAAGAGAGAGAGAGAAAGAGAGAGAGCGAAAGAGATTGAGAGAGAAAGAAAGAAAGAAAAAGAGAGAGGGAGAGAGATAGAGGGAGAGAGAGAGAGAGAGAAAGAGATAAAAGGCAGTCCGACAGAGAGACAAAGAGATCGACACCTACCGTCTCACATGCAGATACACCGGCGGAGACAGACAGGAAGACTTACAGACAGACAGATATGTAGACAGGGAAACAGGCAGACGAGCAGACGGACAGACAGGTTATTAGATGGACAGACCGGCAGACAGACAGACAGATAGGAAGGTAGGCAGACGGTCACACATACATATGGACTCGCACACAAACGGACACACAGGATGGTAGAGAGATACACGGACAGTCAGGCAGACAGATAGCCAGGAATACCTACAGCCCCGCAGGCAGACATACCGGCAGAGACAGACAGACAGATTTGAAATTTTGAAATGTATTTATTTACATGTGGTCGACAAAACGAGTGTTTTCCAATTATTCAACACATTATAAATACAATTAGAAAAATTAAATGCTAAAAGCCTAGATAGAGAACACAAATTTCAAATAGCATCACCGACCGATGGAGGTGTTTTATTTGCTAGTCCGGCCAGCTGTGCCCCTTTTCACAGCTAATTTTGTCAGTGACGCTATTAGAGCCTACATTTAAAAAGAAGGGTGTAAGTAGGAAAAAGTGTTCTTACGTAAAATTAAGAATAATGTTAATTTGCTATATTATTTAAGAATATACCATAAATAGGAAAAAATAAAGGAGGAAGATTGTTAATAAAGAAGAAGAATATAACTGTATGCTAGATATACAGAGTGTTAAGTAGATAGAATAAAGAGATAGTATTGGGAAAGTAATGGGAAATCACCGACCCGGCGGTGGAAAATTACAGCCAGTCCAGCTAGCCATGCCCCTGCTCATGGCTGGGAATGGTCAGCGACTTCCCGAAGGTATCCTGAAAGCAACGATTTTATTAGGGGTAGAGAAAGTTCGGTAGAGAAAACGTGATGCAAACTATTGTAATTTTTACATAGCACGCGAAAAGAATTGTGCATAGCGTAGTCTGTTGTGCACGTCGATAGGAATAAGGGGCGGTAATTTCTGGTTGGTCTAGCCGGAACAGAGAATTGAAGACGCCCTAACAGAAAAGGAGAATCTATATCGCCAACAACCAACTTATGTAGAAAGACAACACCTAGAATTGTCCTACGGTTGATTAACGACGGAAGAAGCAGCCTGCTGGAATAGGATGGCAACCGACGATTAGGGTCCCAATTTAAACCTCGTAAGGCAAAAAGCAGAAATTGCTTCTGAACAGATTCAATACGATCCTGGCTATTGTTATACTGCGGAGACCAGATGCAAGAGCAGTATTCAAGGATAGGGCGAACAAGAGAGATGTACAGAAGTTTCGTTATAAAAGGATCGTTAAACTCTTTAGACCATCGTTTAATGAATCCAAGTACGCCTTTTGCCTCATTAACGATGGTATCTATGTGAAGATTGAAACAGAGTTTAGAATCAAAAAGAACACCTAGATCCTTAACTGTTAGTATACGTTGCAATGGGGTATTGTCGATTGTATAACTGACAAGATAGGTTGTAGTACGATTAAATGTCATAAACATACACTTTGAACAATTCAGATGCAATTGATTGGCCGAGCACCAAAGTTGCATAGCGTTTAAATCGCCTTGAAGACGAGAATGATGTAGGGGATTGGTTTATGATAGAATAAGTTTCACGTCGTCCGCATACATGAGTACACGGGCATAAGATATAACAGAGGGAAGATCATTTATAAAAAGAGTAAAGAGTAATGGTCCAAGATGACTACCTTGAGGAACACCAGAAGTAACGTGAGCCTGTTTAGAGGTAGTCAGCCTCAGCATTACTCTTTGGGTCCTACCTTTTAAATAAGAACTAATCCAAAGCAAAAGAGACGGAGGAAACCCTATTCGGTCAAGTTTAAAAAGTAAAATGTCATGGTGCACGGAGTCAAACGCCTTACTGAAGTCAGTGTAAATGACATCAGTTTGCATTTTCGAAAGGAAAGCATCATTTACCCAGGAAGTAAATTCTAGCAGATTGGTCGTTGTTGACCGATTCTTTACGAATCCATGTTGAACAGGGGAAACAACTGATTTGCAGAAATGCTGCAAATTCGAAGTGATTATTTTTTCAAATAATTTAGGAACAGCGGGCAGTTTTGCAATGCCCCTGTAATTTAGTATATCAGACTTTCCACCTTTCTTGTGGAGAGGAATGATATAAGATTCTTTCCAAAGAGATGGAAAGACAGAAGATGCAAGGGATAGATTAAAAAGCTTTAGCAATGGATAAACAAAGGAAGAACTACACTCCTTGAGTAGACAACTAGGGATATTGTCACACCCAGGAGAGAAAGAAGATTTTAAAGAATTTATAGCTAAAAGGAGAGAGGAATGGGAAATAACAGGGGGAGGTATAGAACTAAGGATAAGAATTATTATTAGGACAGACTGAAGAGTAAGTTGATTGAAAAAAAATTAGCAAATAGGTTAGCTGAATCAGAGTCATTGCTAGCTTTATCCATCCCGAGAGAAAAAGAAGATGGCAAACTTGAAGATTTACGCTTCGAGTTTACAAAATTGTAAAACTGTCTTGGATTTAGGGCAAATTGCCTTTTGCAACGAGTTAGATAATTCTTATAGCATTGAGAATTCAGAAGAAAGAAGTTCGACTTGGCTATGGAATATTTAGCCAAGTCAGTACACGAACCAGACTTTTTAAACTTTTTAAAATATTTAGATTTTATATTTTGTAGATTCGTTAATCTGGGACTAAACCAAGGTGGGTTTGAAGAGGTAGTCGAAGGAATTGACTTGGGAATACACATATCTAAGAGGGAGTTTAGGGTGTTATAAAAAAAGTTTATAGCAGTATTCATGTCAACCGAGTCATATAAGAAAGACCAATCGGTTGCATAAATAAGCTGATTCAGCAATGAATAATTTCCTTTGCGAAAGCAACGGCGGGGTTTGTTGGCTGATGAGCACGAAATGAGAGGATTACAATTGAACATTGAAACCTCTAAAGTAATAAGGTAGTCGTTAACAAATACAAGATCAAGTGTTCTATTCAAATGATTAGAAATTGAATTGATTTGAAACAACGAAAGGTCAAGCATGCAATCTATAAAGTCATTCTGTGCTGAGGGCACTAAATAATTTTCGGCAGTGAAAAGTGACCAAGAGATGTTCGGCAAATTAAAATCACCCAACACAATAAATAGGTTATTATCACGCACGTGTGAAGAAACTTCTTTAATACAAGAAATATGTTTCATATAAACTTGAATATCAGAAGAAGGAGGAACATAAGAGCATGAAATATAAATATTTCGTGTAGGAAAGGACACCTTGACTGAGACAATCTCAGCGACAGTAGGCGTACTAAAACAGAAAAGTTCTGACTGGAGAGTGGCTTTAACGGCAATTAATACCCCACCACCCCGACTCGGCCGATCATTTCTATGCAAAATAAAATTATTCGAAAAAACCTCAAAATCAGATATGGTTGAGTTTAACCATGTTTCTGAAAATGCGATTATATCCGAATCGAAAGAATTGCTGGCCATGAAAAGATTTTTAAGTTTTGAAATAAGACCTCTGACATTCTGATAATGAATAGAGACTTGGTCAGAAGAAGAAGTTAGTTTTTTGGGGCAGAAATGGTACCCTGTATTGAAGGGACTGGAAAAGTGACAGGCTGGTTACGCTTTTTTGGCTTGAACTCGTGGACAATCATATGTGGAGGCCAAAATTTGGGATCACAAATGATTGGGAACATATCATGTGAAACATTTATTTTGAAAGATGATATTTCACGAGGAGTTGAGAAATTAAATTTGGTAATTGACACGCTAGCAGAAGATTTGCTAGCAATATAGGCTGCCAATGACTCAGAGGTGGTGTCAGACGAAAGTAGAGACACAAAAACTAGGGGCAACAACAGTTAACGTAGGAGCTGAAGGGACTGAAGGGAGAACAGGATTTGGTGGAGCCAAGGAGGCACCATGATTGTTTTTAACAATCTGGGCAAGATTGCGCGCAGGTCTACCTTTGCGGCCAGGAGCTGAGGAGGCTGAGGCAGTTTGGCTAACTGGGACAGGTTCAGGTACGGGGTCTAATGGGACTATTACAGGGGATAAAACTGGGGTAATATTTGGGCAGTCGCTCGGAGAAGGCGATAATGACAACATTGGAGATGAATACAAGTTGCTCGGCAGGGACAACAGAGGCAAAGGTGTCTGGACAGACGGAGAGACAGACAGGTAGACTTACAGACAGACAGATTTGTAGTCAGGGAGACAGGCAGACGGACAGACAGGTTATTAGATGGACAGACTGGCAGACAGACAGACAGATAGTAAGATAGGCAGACGGTCACACAGACCTACATACCCGCAGACAAACAAACACACAGTCAGACAGAAAGATAGACAGGAATATCTACAGCCTTGCAGACAGACACACCGGCATAGGCAGACAGGCAGGCAGGCATACAGACAGATAGGCATACAGATAGTCAGACTGAAAAAGAGAAAAGAGACAGACGTTCAGTCAGACCGACATAAAGTGAGAGAGAGACAAAGAAAGAGAGAGAGAAAGAGAGAGAGCGAAAGAGATTGAGAGAGAAAGAAAGAAAGAAAAAGAGAGAGGGAGAGAGATAGAGGTAGAGAGAGAGAGAGAGAGAAAGAGATAAAAGGCAGTCCGACAGAGAGACAAAGAGATCGACACCTACCGTCTCACATGCAGATACACCGGCGGAGACAGACAGGAAGACTTACAGACAGACAGATATGTAGACAGGGAAACAGGCAGACGGGCAGACGGACAGACAGGTTATTAGATGGACAGACCGGCAGACAGACAGACAGATAGGAAGGTAGGCAGACGGTCACACATACATATGGACTCGCACACAAACGGACACACAGGATGGTAGAGAGATACACGGACAGTCAGGCAGACAGATAGCCAGGAATACCTACAGCCCCGCAGGCAGACATACCGGCAGAGACAGACAGACAGATTTGAAATTTTGAAATGTATTTATTTACATGTGGTCGACAAAACGAGTGTTTTCCAATTATTCAACACATTATAAATACAATTAGAAAAATTAAATGCTAAAAGCCTAGATAGAGAACACAAATTTCAAATAGCATCACCGACCGATGGAGGTGTTTTATTTGCCAGTCCGGCCAGCTGTGCCCCTTTTCACAGATAATTTTGTCAGTGACGCTAATAGAGCCTACATTTAAAAAGAAGGGTGTAAGTAGGAAAAAGTGTTCTTACGTAAAATTAAGAATAATGTTAATTTGCTTTATTATTTAAGAATATACCATAAATAGGAAAAAATAAAGGAGGAAGATTGTTAATAAAGAAGAAGAATATAACTGTATGCTAGATATACAGAGTGTTAAGTAGATAGAATAAAGAGATAGTATTGGGAAAGTAATGGGAAATCACCGACCCGGTGGGGGAAAATTACAGCCAGTCCGGCTAGCCATGCCCCTGCTCATGGCTGGGAATGGTCAGCGACTTCCCGAAGGTACTGCACGTCGATAGGAATAAGGGGCGGTAATTTCTGGTTGGTCTAGCCGGAACAGAGAATTGAAGACGCCCTAACAGAAAAGGAGAATCTATATCGCCAACAACCAACTTATGAAGAAAGACAACACCGAGAATTGTCCTACGGTTGATTAACGACGGAAGATTAAGAAGAAGCAGCCTGCTGGAATAGGACGGCAACCGACGATTAGGGTCCCAATTTAAACCTCGTAAGGCAAAAAGCAGAAATTGCTTCTGAACAGATTCAATACGATCCTGGCTATTGTTATACTGCGGAGATCAGATGCAAGAGCAGTATTCAAGGATAGGGCGAACAAGAGAGATGTACAGAAGTTTCGTTATAAAAGGATCGTTAAACTCTTTAGACCATCGTTTAATGAATCCAAGTACACCTTTTGCCTCATTAACGATGGTATCTATGTGAAGATTGAAACAGAGTTTAGAATCAAAAAGAACACCTAGATCCTTAACTGTTAGTATACGTTGCAATGGGGTATTGTCGATTGTATAACTGACAAGATAGGTTGTAGTACGATTAAATGTCATAAACATACACTTTGAACAATTCAGATGCAATTGATTGGCCGAGCACCAAAGTTGCATAGCGTTTAAATCACCTTGAAGACGAGAATGATGTAGGGGATTGGTGTATGATAGAATAAGTTTCACGTCGTCCGCAAACATGAGTACTCGGGCATGGGATATAACAGAGGGAAGATCATTTATAAAAAGAGTAAAAGTCCAAGATGACTACCTTGAGGAACACTAGAAGTAACGTGAACCTGTTTAGAGGTAGTCAGTCTCAGCATTACTCTTTGGGTCCTACCTTTTAAATAAGAACTAATCCAAAGCAAAAGAGACGGAGGAAACCCTATTCGGTCAAGTTTAAAAAGTAAAATGTCATGGTGCACGGAGTCAAACGCCTTACTGAAGTCAGTGTAAATGACATCAGTTTGCATTTTCGAAAGGAAAGCATCATTTACCCAGGAAGTAAATTCTAGCAGATTGGTCGTTGTTGACCGATTCTTTACGAATCCATGTTGAACAGGGGAAACAACTGATTTGCAGAAATGCTGCAAATTCGAAGTGATTATTTTTTCAAATAATTTAGGAACAGCGGGCAGTTTTGCAATGCCCCTGTAATTTAGTATATCAGACTTTCCACCTTTCTTGTGGAGAGGAATGATATAAGATTCTTTCCAAAGAGATGGAAAGACAGAAGATGCAAGGGATATATTAAAAAGCTTTAGCAATGGATAAACAAAGGAAGAACTACACTCCTTGAGTAGACAACTAGGGATATTGTCACACCCAGGAGAGAAAGAAGATTTTAAAGAATTTATAGCTAAAAGGAGAGAGGAATGGGAAATAACAGGGGGAGGTATAGAACTAGAGGAAGTAATAGTATAAGGATAAGAATTATTATTAGGACAGACTGAAGAGTAAGTTGATTGAAAAAAATTAGCAAATAGGTTAGCTGAATCAGAGTCATTGCTAGCTTTATCCATCCCGAGAGAAAAAGAAGATGGCAAACTTGAAGATTTACGCTTCGAGTTTACAAAATTGTAAAACTGTCTTGGATTTAGGGCAAATTGCCTTTTGCAACGAGTTAGATAATTCTCATAGCATTGAGAATTCAGAAGAAAGAAGTTCGACTTGGCTATGGAATATTTAGCCAAGTCAGTACACGAACCAGACTTTTTAAACTTTTTAAAATATTTAGATTTTATATTTTGTAGATTCGTTAATCTGGGACTAAACCAAGGTGGGTTTGAAGAGGTAGTCGATGGAATTGACTTGGGAATACACATATCTAAGAGGGAGTTTAGGGTGTTATAAAAAAAGTTTATAGCAGTATTCATGTCAACCGAGTCATATAAGAAAGACCAATCGGTTGCATAAATAAGCTGATTCAGCAATGAATAATTTCCTTTGCGAAAGCAACGGCGGGGTTTGTTGGCTGATGAGCACGAAATGAGAGGATTACAATTGAACATTGAAACCTCTAAAGTAATAAGGTAGTCGTTAACAAATACAAGATCAAGTGTTCTATTCAAATGATTAGAAATTGAATTGATTTGAAACAACGAAAGGTCAAGCATGCAATCTATAAAGTCATTCTGTGCTGAGGGCACTAAATAATTTTCGGCAGTGAAAAGTGACCAAGAGATGTTCGGCAAATTAAAATCACCCAACACAATAAATAGGTTATTATCACGCACGTGTGAAGAAACTTCTTTAATACAAGAATTATGTTTCATATAAACTTGAATATCAGAAGAAGGAGGAACATAAGAGCATGAAATATAAATATTTTGTGTAGGAAAAGACACCTTGACTGAGACAATCTCAGCGACAGTAGGCGTACTAAAACACAAAAGTTCTGACTGGAGAGTGGCTTTAACGGCAATTAATACCCCACCACCCCGACTCGACCGATCATTTCTATGCAAAATAAAATTATTCGAAAAAACCTCAAAATCAGATATGGTTGAGTTTAACCATGTTTCTGAAAATGCGATTATATCCGAATCGAAAGAAGTGCTGGCCATGAAAAGATTTTTAAGTTTTGAAATAAGACCTCTGACATTCTGATAATGAATAGAGACTTGGTCAGAAGAAGAAGTTAGTTTTTTGGGGCAGAAATGGTACCCTGTGTTGAAGGGACTGGAAAAGTGACAGGCTGGTTACGCTTTTTTGGCTTGAACTCGTGGACAATCATATGTGGAGGCCAAAATTTGGGATCACAAATGATTGGGAACATATCATGTGAAACATTTATTTTGAAAGATGATATTTCACGAGGAGTTGAGAAATTAAATTTGGTAATTGACACGCTAGCAGAAGATTTGCTAGCAATATAGGCTGCCAATGACTCAGAGGTGGTGTCAGACGAAAGTAGAGACACAAAAACTAGGGGCAACAACAGTTAACGTAGGAGCTGAAGGGACTGGAGGGAGAACAAGATTTGGTGGAGCCAAGGAGGCACCATGATTGTTTTTAACAATCTGGGCAAGATTGCGCGCAGGTCTACCTTTGCGGCCAGGAGCTGAGGAGGCTGAGGCAGTTTGGCTAACTGGGACAGGTTCAGGTACGGGGTCTAATGGGACTATTACAGGGGATAAAACTGGGGTAATATTTGGGCAGTCGCTCGGAGAAGGCGATAATGACAACATTGGAGATGAATACAAGTTGCTCGGCAGGGACAACAGAGGCAAAGGTGTCTGGACAGACGGAGAGACAGACAGGTAGACTTACAGACAGACAGATTTGTAGTCAGGGAGACAGGCAGACGGGCAGACGGACAGACAGGTTATTAGATGGACAGACTGGCAGACAGACAGACAGATAGTAAGATAAGCAGACGGTCACACAGACCTACATACCCGCAGACAAACAGACACACAGTCAGACAGAAAGATAGACAGGAATATCTACAGCCTTGCAGACAGACACACCGGCAGAGGCAGACAGGCAGGCAGGCATACAGACAGATAGGCATACAGATAGTCAGACTGAAAAAGAGAAAAGAGACAGACGTTCAGTCAGACCGACATAAAGAGAGAGAGACAAAGAAAGAGAGAGAGAGAAAGAGAGAGAGCGAAAGAGATTGAGAGAGAAAGAAAGAAAGAAAAAGAGAGAGGGAGAGAGATAGAGGGAGAGAGAGAGAGAGAGAAAGAGATAAAAGGCAGTCCGACAGAGAGACAAAGAGATCGACACCTACCGTCTCACATGCAGATACACCGGCGGAGACAGACAGGAAGACTTACAGACAGACAG
Source organism: Drosophila borealis (assembly GCA_035045885.1). Lineage (NCBI taxonomy): Eukaryota > Metazoa > Arthropoda > Insecta > Diptera > Drosophilidae > Drosophila > Drosophila borealis. Next base: position 55,686 of record JAWNOR010000414.1, on the reverse strand, counting down.
ATATGTAGACAGGGAAACAGGCAGACGAGCAGACGGACAGACAGGTTATTAGATGGACAGACCGGCAGACAGACAGACAGATAGGAAGGTAGGCAGACGGTCACACATACATATGGACTCGCACACAAACGGACACACAGGATGGTAGAGAGATACACGGACAGTCAGGCAGACAGATAGCCAGGAATACCTACAGCCCCGCAGGCAGACATACCGGCAGAGACAGACAGACAGATTTGAAATTTTGAAATGTATTTATTTACATGTGGTCGACAAAACGAGTGTTTTCCAATTATTCAACACATTATAAATACAATTAGAAAAATTAAATGCTAAAAGCCTAGATAGAGAACACAAATTTCAAATAGCATCACCGACCGATGGAGGTGTTTTATTTGCCAGTCCGGCCAGCTGTGCCTCTTTTCACAGCTAATTTTGTCAGTGACGCTATTAGAGCCTACATTTAAAAAGAAGGGTGTAAGTAGGAAAAAGTGTTCTTACGTAAAATTAAGAATAATGTTAATTTGCTATATTATTTAAGAATATACCATAAATAGGAAAAAATAAAGGAGGAAGATTGTTAATAAAGAAGAAGAATATAACTGTATGCTAGATATACAGAGTGTTAAGTAGATAGAATAAAGAGATAGTATTGGGAAAGTAATGGGAAATCACCGACCCGGCGGGGGAAAATTACAGCCAGTCCGGCTAGCCATGCCCCTGCTCATGGCTGGGAATGGTCAGCGACTTCCCGAAGGTATCCTGAAAGCAACGATTTTATTAGGGGTAGAGAAAGTTCGGTAGAGAAAACGTGATGCAAACTATTGTAATTTTTACATAGCACGCGAAAAGAATTGTGCATAGCGTAGTCTGTTGTGCACGTCGATAGGAATAAGGGGCGGTAATTTCTGGTTGGTCTAGCCGGAACAGAGAATTGAAGACGCCCTAACAGAAAAAGGAGAATCTATATCGCCAACAACCAACTTATGTAGAAAGACAACACCTAGAATTGTCCTACGGTTGATTAACGACGGAAGAAGCAGCCTGCTGGAATAGGACGGCAACCGACGATTAGGGTCCCAATTTAAACCTCGTAAGGCAAAAAGCAGAAATTGCTTCTGAACAGATTCAATACGATCCTGGCTATTGTTATACTGCGGAGACCAGATGCAAGAGCAGTATTCAAGGATAGGGCGAACAAGAGAGATGTACAGAAGTTTCGTTATAAAAGGATCGTTAAACTCTTTAGACCATCGTTTAATGAATCCAAGTACGCCTTTTGCCTCATTAACGATGGTATCTATGTGAAGATTGAAACAGAGTTTAGAATCAAAAAGAACGCCTAGATCCTTAACTGTTAGTATACGTTGCAATGGGGTATTGTCGATTGTATAACTGACAAGATAGGTTGTAGTACGATTAAATGTCATAAACATACACTTTGAACAATTCAGATGCAATTGATTGGCCGAGCACCAAAGTTGCATAGCGTTTAAATCGCCTTGAAGACGAGAATGATGTAGGGGATTGGTGTATGATAGAATAAGTTTCACGTCGTCCGCATACATGAGTACTCGGGCATGGGATATAACAGAGGGAAGATCATTTATAAAAAGAGTAAAGGTCCAAGATGACTACCTTGAGGAACACTAGAAGTAACGTGAACCTGTTTAGAGGTAGTCAGTCTCAGCATTACTCTTTGGGTCCTACCTTTTAAATAAGAACTAATCCAAAGCAAAAGAGACGGAGGAAACCCTATTCGGTCAAGTTTAAAAAGTAAAATGTCATGGTGCGCGGAGTCAAACGCCTTACTGAAGTCAGTGTAAATGACATCAGTTTGCATTTTCGAAAGGAAAGCATCATTTACCCAGGAAGTAAATTCTAGCAGATTGGTCGTTGTTGACCGATTCTTTACGAATCCATGTTGAACAGGGGAAACAACTGATTTGCAGAAATGCTGCAAATTCGAAGTGATTATTTTTTCAAATAATTTAGGAACAGCGGGCAGTTTTGCAATGCCCCTGTAATTTAGTATATCAGACTTTCCACCTTTCTTGTGGAGAGGAGAAAGAGATGGACAGACAGAAGATGCAAGGGATGGATTAAAAAGCTTTAGCAATGGATAAACAAAGGAAGAACTACACTCCTTGAGTAGACAACTAGGGATATTGTCACACCCAGGAGAGAAAGAAGATTTTAAAGAATTTATAGCTAAACGGAGAGAGGAATGGGAAATAACAGGGGGAGGTATAGAACTAGAGGAAGTAATAGTATAAGGATAAGAATTATTATTAGGACAGACTGAAGAGTAAGTTGATTGAAAAAAATTAGCAAATAGGTTAGCTGAATCAGAGTCATTGCTAGCTTTATCCATCCCGAGAGAAAAAGAAGATGGCAAACTTGAAGATTTACGCTTCGAGTTTACAAAATTGTAAAACTGTCTTGGATTTAGGGCAAATTGCCTTTTGCAACGAGTTAGATAATTCTTATAGCATTGAGAATTCAGAAGAAAGAAGTTCGACTTGGCTATGGAATATTTAGCCAAGTCAGTACACGAACCAGACTTTTTAAACTTTTTAAAATATTTAGATTTTATATTTTGTAGATTCGTTAATCTGGGACTAAACCAAGGTGGGTTTGAAGAGGTAGTCGAAGGAATTGACTTGGAAATACACATATCTAAGAGGGAGTTTAGGGTGTTATAAAAAAAGTTTATAGCAGTATTCATGTCAACCGAGTCATATAAGAAAGACCAATCGGTTGCATAAATAAGCTGATTCAGCAATGAATACTTTCCTTTGCGAAAGCAACGGCGGGGTTTGTTGGCTGATGAGCACGAAATGAGAGGATTACAATTGAACATTGAAACCTCTAAAGTAATAAGGTAGTCGTTAACAAATACAAGATCAAGTGTTCTATTCAAATGATTAGAAATTGAATTGATTTGAAACAACGAAAGGTCAAGCATGCAATCTATAAAGTCATTCTGTGCTGAGGGCACTAAATAATTTTCGGCAGTGAAAAGTGACCAAGAGATGTTCGACAAATTAAAATCACCCAACACAATAAATAGGTCATTATCACGCACGTGTGAAGAAACTTCTTTAATACAAGAAATGTGTTTCATATAAACTTGAATATCAGAAGAAGGAGGAACATAAGAGCATGAAATATAAATATTCCGTGTAGGAAAAGACACCTTGACTGAGGCAATCTCAGCGACAGTAGGCGTACTAAAACACAAAAGTTCTGACTGGAGAGTGGCTTTAACGGCAATTAATACCACCCCGCACACAAACGGACGCACAGGAAGGTAGAGAGATACACAGACAGTCAGGCAGACAGATAGCCAGGAATAGCTACAGCCCCGCAGGCAGACATACCGGCAGAGACTGACAAGGTGATTAGCAAACATGCAGACAGATAGGTACACAGATAGACAGATAGAAAGGCACACAGACAGACCGGCAAAAATACAGACAAATAGGAAGATAGGCAGACGGTCACACAGACCTACATACCCGCCGACAAACAGACACACAGGAAGGGAGAGAGATACACAGACAGTCGGACAGACAGATTGACAGGAATATCTACAGCCTCGCCGACAGACACACCGGCAGAGGCAGACAGGCAGTTCTACAGACAGGCAGGCATACAGATAGTCAGACTGAAAAAGAGAAAAGAGACAGACATTCAGACAGACCGACATAATGGGAGAGAGACAGAGAAAGAGAGAGAGAGAGAGAGAGAGAGAGAGCGAGAGAGAGAGAGAGAGAGAGAGAGAGAGAGAGAGAGAGAGAGAGAGAGAGAGAGAGAGAGAGAGAACGAGATAAAAGGCAGTCCATCAGAAAGACAAAGAGACCGACACCTACCGTCTCACATGCAGATACACCGGCAGAGGCAGACAGGAAGACTTACAGACAGACAGATATGTAGACAGGGAGACAGGCAGACGGGCAGACGGACAGACAGGTTATTAGATGGACAGACCGGCAGACAGACAGACAGATAGGAAGATAGGCAGACGGTCACACATACATATGGACTCGGAGACAAACGGATACACAGGAAGGTAGAGAGATACATAGACAGTCAGGCACACAGATAGCCAGGAATACCTACAGCCCCGCAGGCAGACATACCGGCAGAGACAGACAGGCTGATAGACAAACATGCAGACAGATAGGTACACAGATAGACAGACAGAAAGGCACACAGACAGACCGGCAAAAATACAGACAAATAGGAAGATAGGCAGACGGTCACACAGACCTACAAACCCGCAGACAAACAGACACACAGGAAGGGAGAGAGATACACAGACAGTCAGACAGACAGATAGACAGGAATATCTACAGCCTCGCCGACAGACACACCGGCAGAGGCAGACAGGCAGTTCTACAGACAGGCAGTTCTACAGACAGGCAGGCATACAGATAGTCAGACTGAAAAAGAGAAAAGAGACAGACATTCAGAGAGAGAGAGAGACAGAGAGAGAGAGAGAGAGAGAGAGAGAGAGAGAGAGAGAGAGAGAGAGAGAGAGAGAGAGAGAGAGAGAGAGAGAGAGAGATAGAGAGAGACCTATAGGCTCGCAGACAGATAAGAAGAACCGCATATTCGCAGATAGACAGATAATAGGCAGTCCGAGAGAGAGACAAAGAGACAGACAGCCTGATATTCACACAAACAGACATGCAGACCGGAAACAGGCAGACGGACGCAGACCCACAGACAAGCAGACACAGAGACACACAGGAAGAGAGAGAAAGATACACAGACAGGCAGACAGAGAAAGAGAGAGAGAGAGAGCGAGAGAGAGAGAGCAGAGAGAGAGAGAGAAAGAAATAGAGAAAAAGAGAGAGGGAGAGGGATAGAGAGAGGGAGAGGGATAGAGAGATAGAGAGAGAGAGAGAGAGAGAGAGAGAGAGAGAGAGATAGAGAGAAAGAGAGAGAGAGAGAGAGAGAAAGAGATAAAAGGCAGTCCGACAGAGAGACAAAGAGATAGACACCTACCGTCTCACATGCAGATACACCGGCAGAGACAGACAGGAAGACTTACAGACAGACAGATATGTAGACAGGGAGACAGGCAGACGGGCAGACGGACAGACAGGTTATTAGATGGACAGACCGGCAGACAGACAGACAGATAGGAAGATAGGCAGACGGTCACACATACATATGGACTCGCAGACAAACGGACACACAGGAAGGTAGAGAGATACACAGACAGTCAGGCAGACAGATAGCCAGGAATACCTACAGCCCCGCAGGCAGACATACCGGCAGAGACAGACAGGCTGATAGACAAACATGCAGACAGATAGGTACACAGATAGACAGACAGAAAGGCACACAGACAGAACGGCAAAAATACAGACAAACAGACACACAGGAAGTGAGAGAGATACACAGACAGTCAGACAGACAGATAGACAGGAATATCTACAGCCTCGCAGACAGACACACCGGCAGAGGCAGACAGGCAGTTGTACAGACAGGCAGGCAGACAGATAGGCATACAGATAGTCAGACTGAAAAAGAGAAAAGAGACAGACATTCAGACAGACCGACATAAAGGGAGAGAGACAGAGAAAGAGAGAGAGAGAGAGAGAGAGAGAGAGCGGGAGAGAGAGAGAGAGAGAGAGAAGAAAGAGAGAAAAATAGAGAGGGGGAGAGAGCG
>JAWNOR010000414.1:22500-32500 GCA_035045885.1 Drosophila borealis | reverse complement strand
ACCGGCAGAGACAGACAGGTAGACTTACAGACAGACAGATATGACAGAGAGACAGACAGACGGAGAGACAGACAGTAAGATGACAGACCGGCAGACAGACAGACAGATAGGAAGATAGGCAGACGGTCACACATACATATGGACTCGCAGACAAACGGACACACAGGAAGGTAGAGAGATACACAGACAGTCAGGCAGACAGATAGCCAGGAATATCTACAGCCTCGCAGGCAGACACACCGGCAGAGACAGACAGGCTGATAGACAACAGCAGACAGATAGGTACACAGATACAGGCAGGCAGACAGAGAAGCATACAGATAGTCAGACTGAAAAAGAGAAAAGAGACAGACATTCAGACAGACCGACATAAGAGAGAGAGAGAGAGAGAGAGAGAGCTATAGGCTCGCAGACAGATAAGAAGAACCGCATATTCGCAGATAGGCAGATAATAGGCAGTCCGACAGAGAGACAAAGAGACAGACAGGAATACCTACAGCCTAGGCAGACGCACCGGCAGAGACAGACAGCCTGATATACAGACAAACAGACATGCAGACCGGAAACAGGCAGACGGACACGCAGACCCACAGACTAGCAGACACAGAGACACACAGGAAGAGAGAGAGATACACAGACAGACAGATATGTAGACAGAGAGATAGGCAGACGGGTAGAGAGACAGACAGATACACAGATAGAAAGATAGAAAGTCAGACAGACAGACCGGCAGACAGACAGACAGATAGGAAGATAGGCAGACGGTCACACATACATATGGACTCGCAGACAAACGGACACACAGGAAGGTAGAGAGATACACAGACAGTCAGGCAGACAGATAGCCAGGAATACCTACAGCCCCGCAGGCAGACATACCGGCAGAGACAGACAGGCTGATATACAGACAGACAAACATGCAGACAGATAGGTACACAGATAGACAGACAGAAAGGCACACAGACAGACCGGCAAAAATACAGACAAATAGGAAGATAGGCAGACGGTCACACAGACCTACATACCCGCAGACAAACAGACACACAGGAAGGCAGAGAGAAAAACGCAGACAATCAGACAGACAGATAGACAGGAATATCTACAGCCTCGCAGACAGACACACCGGCAGAGGCAGAGAGGCAGTTCTACAGACAGGCAGGCAGACAGGCAGGCATACAGACAGATAGGCATACAGATAGGCCGACTGAAAAAGAGAAAGAAAACAGACAGACTTTCAGACAGACCGACATAAAGGGAGAGAGACAGAGAAAGAATGAGAGAGAGAGAGAGAGAGAGAGAGAGAGAGAGAGAGAGAGAGAGAGAGAGAGAGAGAGAGAGAGAGAGAGAGAGAGAGAGAGAGAGAGAGAGAGAGAGAGAGAGAGACCTATAGGCTCGCAGACAGATAAGAAGAACTGCCCATTTCGCAGATAGACAGATAATAGGCAGTCCGACAGACAGACAGACAAAGAGACAGACAGGAATACCTACAGCCTAGGCAGACGCACCGGCAGAGACAGACAGCCTGATATACAGACAAACAGACATGCAGACCGAGAAACAGGCAGACGGACACGCAGACCCACAGACTAGCAGACACAGAGACACACAGGAAGAGAGAGAAAGATACACAGACAGGCAGGCAGACAAATACGCAGGAACACCTACCGTCTCACAGGCAGATACACCGGCAGAGACAGACAGGTAGACTTACAGACAGACAGATATGTAGACAGGGAGACAGGCAGACGGGCAGACGGACAGACAGGTTATTAGATGGACAGACCGGCAGACAGACAGACAGATAGGAAGATAGGCAGACGGTCACACATACATATGGACTCGCAGACAAACGGACACACAGGAAGGTAGAGAGATACACAGACAGTCAGGCAGACAGATAGCCAGGAATACCTACAGCCCCGCAGGCAGACATACCGGCAGAGACAGACAGGCTGATAGACAAACATGCAGACAGATAGGTACACAGATAGACAGACAGAAAGGCACACAGACAGACCGGCAAAAATACAGACAAATAGGAAGATAGGCAGACGGTCACACAGACCTACATACCCGCAGACAAACAGACACACAGGAAGGGAGAGAGATACACAGACAGTCAGACAGACAGATAGACAGGAATATCTACAGCCTCGCAGACAGACACACCGGCAGAGGCAGACAGGCAGTTGTACAGACAGGCAGGCAGACAGATAGGCATACAGATAGTCAGACTGAAAAAGAGAAAAGAGACAGACATTCAGACAGACCGACATAAAGAGAGAGAGACAGAGAAAGAGAGAGAGAGAGAGCGAGAGAGAGAGAGAGAAGAAGAGAGAAGAGAGAGAAGAGAAAAGAGAGAGAAGAGAGAGAGAGAGAGAGAGAGAGAGAGAGAGAGAGAGAGAGAGAGAGAGAGAGAGCTATAGGCTCGCAGACAGATAAAAGAACCCATATTCGCAGATAGACAGAAATAGGCAGTCCGACAGACAGACAAAGAGACAGACAGGAATACCTACAGCCTAGGCAGACGCACCGGCAGAGACAGACAGCCTGATATACAGACAAAACCAGACAAACAGACAGACACAACACAGAAGACACACAGACAGACAGGCAAAATACAGACAAATAGGAAGATAGGCAGACGGTCACACAGACCTACATACCCGCAGACAAACAGACACACAGGAAGGCAGAGAGAAAAACGCAGACAGTCAGACAGACAGATAGACAGGAATATCTACAGCCTCGCAGACAGACACACCGGCAGAGGCAGACAGGCAGTTGTACAGACAGGCAGGCAGACAGATAGGCATACAGATAGTCAGACTGAAAAAGAGAAAAGAGACAGACATTCAGACAGACCGACATAAAGGGAGAGAGACAGAGAAAGAGAGAGAGAGAAGAGCAGAGAGAGAGAGAGAGAGAAGAAAGAGAGAAAAAGAGAAAGAGAGACATAGAGAGAGAGAGAGAGAGAGAGAGAGAGAGAGAGAGAGAGAGAGAAAGAGAGAGAGAGAGAGAGAGAGAGAGAGAGAGAGACCTATAGGCTCGCAGACAGATAAGAAGAACCGCATATTCGCAGATAGACAGATAATAGGCAGTCCGACAGAGAGACAAAGAGACAGACAGGAATACCTACAGCCTAGGCAGACGCACCGGCAGAGACAGACAGCCTGATATACAGACAAACAGACATGCAGACCGAGAAACAGGCAGACGGACACGCAGACCCACAGACTAGCAGACACAGAGACACACAGGAAGAGAGAGAAAGATACACAGACAGGCAGGCAGACAAATACGCAGGAACACCTACCGTCTCACAGGCAGATACACCGGCAGAGACAGACAGGTAGACTTACAGACAGACAGATATGTAGACAGGGAGACAGGCAGACGGGCAGACGGACAGACAGGTTATTAGATGGACAGACCGGCAGACAGACAGACAGATAGGAAAATAGGCAGACGGTCACACATACATATGGACTCGCAGACAAACGGACACACAGGAAGGTAGAGAGATACACAGACAGTCAGGCAGACAGATAGCCAGGAATACCTACAGCCCCGCAGGCAGACATACCGGCAGAGACAGACAGGCTGATAACAGACAGACAAACATGCAGACAGATAGGTACACAGATAGACAGACAGAAAGGCACACAGACAGACCGGCAAAAATACAGACAAATAGGAAGATAGGCAGACGGTCACACAGACCTACATACCCGCAGACAAACAGACACACAGGAAGGGAGAGAGATACACAGACAGTCAGACAGACAGATAGACAGGAATATCTACAGCCTCGCAGACAGACACACCGGCAGAGGCAGACAGGCAGTTCTACAGACAGGCAGGCAGACAGGCATACAGACAGATAGGCATACAGATAGTCAGACAAAAAGAGAAAAGAGACAGACATCAGAAAAAGAGAAGAGAGAAAAAAACCAGAGACAGACAGGCGATAACAGACAGACAAACATGCAGACAGATAGGTACACAGATAGACAGACAGAAAGGCACACAGACAGACCAGCAAAAATACAGACAAATAGGAAGATAGGCAGACGGTCACACAGACCTACATACCCGCAGACAAACAGACACACAGGAAGGTAGAGAGAAAAACGCAGACAATCAGACAGACAGATAGCCAGGAATACCTACAGCCCCGCAGGCAGACATACCGGCAGAGACAGACAGGCTGATATACAGACAGACAAACATGCAGACAGATAGGTACACAGATAGACAGACAGAAAGGCACACAGACAGACCAGCAAAAATACAGACAAATAGGAAGATAGGCAGACGGTCACACAGACCTACATACCCGCAGACAAACAGACACACAGGAAGGGAGAGAGAAACACGCAGACAGTCAGACAGACAGATAGACAGGAATATCTACAGCCTCGCAGACAGACACACCGGCAGAGACAGACAGGCAGTTGTACAGACAGGCAGGCAGACAGGCATAGGCATACAGATAGTCAGACTGAAAAAGAGAAAAGAGACAGACATTGAGACAGACCGACATAAAGGGAGAGAGACAGAGAAAGAGAGAGAAAGAGAGAGAGCCAGAGAGATAGAGAGAAAGAAAGAAAGAGAGAAAAAGAGAGAGGGAGAGAGAAGATAGAGAGAGAGAGAGAGAGAGAGAGAGAGAGAGAAAGAGAGACAGAGAGAGAGAGAGAGAGAGAGAGAGAGAGAGAGAAGAGAGAAGAGAGAGAGAAGAGAGAGAGACCTATAGGCTCGCAGACAGATAAGAAGAACCGCATATTCGCAGATAGACAGATAATAGGCAGTCCGACAGACAGACAAAGAGACAGACAGGAATACCTACAGCCTAGGCAGACGCACCGGCAGAGACAGACAGCCTGATATACAGACAAACAGACATGCAGACCGAGAAACAGGCAGACGGACACGCAGACCCACAGACTAGCAGACACAAAAGAGAAAGATACACAGACAGGCAGGCAGACAAAACGCAGGAACACCTACCGCACAGGCAGATACACCGGCAGAGACAGACAGGAGACACAGACAGACAGATAGTAGACAGGAGACAGGCAGACCGGCAGACGGACAGACAGTTATTAGATGGACAGACCGGCAGACAGACAGACAGATAGGAAGATAGGCAGACGGTCACACATACATATGGACTCGCAGACAAACGGACACACAGGAAGGTAGAGAGATACACAGACAGTCAGGCAGACAGATAGCCAGGAATATCTACAGCCCCGCAGGCAGACATACCGGCAGAGACAGACAGGCTGATAGACAAACATGCAGACAGATAGGTACACAGATAGACAGACAGAAAGGCACACACCGACGACGACAAAAATACAGACAAATAGGAAGATAGGCAGACGGTCACACAGACCTACATACCCGCAGACAAACAGACACACAGGAAGGGAGAGAGATACACAGACAGTCAGACAGACAGATAGACAGGAATATCTACAGCCTCGCAGACAGACACACCGGCAGAGGCAGACAGGCAGTTCTACAGACAGGCAGGCAGACAGATAGGCATACAGATAGTCAGACTGAAAAAGAGAAAGAGACAGACATTCAGACAGACCGACATAAAGGGAGAGAGACAGAGAAAGAGAGAGAGAGAGAGCGAGAGAGAAGAGAGAAAGAAAGAAAGAGAGAAAAAGAGAGAGAGAGAGAGAGAGAGAAGAGAGAGAGAGAGAGAGAGAAAGAGAGAGAGAGAGAGAGAGAGAGAGAGAGAGAGAGAGAGAGAGAGAGAGAGAGAGAGAGAGAGAGAGAGAGAGAGAGAGAGAGAGAGAAAGAGAGAGAGAGAGAGAGAGAGAGAGAGAGAGAGACCTATAGGCTCGCAGACAGATAAGAAGAACCGCATATTCGCAGATAGACAGATAATAGGCAGTCCGACAGACAGACAAAGAGACAGACAGGAATACCTACAGCCTAGGCAGACGCACCGGCAGAGACAGACAGCCTGATATACAGACAAACAGACATGCAGACCGAGAAACAGGCAGACGGACACGCAGACCCACAGACTAGCAGACACAGAGACACACAGGAAGAGAGAGAAAGATACACAGACAGGCAGGCAGACAAATACGCAGGAACACCTACCGTCTCACAGGCAGATACACCGGCAGAGACAGACAGGTAGACTTACAGACAGACAGATATGTAGACAGGGAGACAGGCAGACGGGCAGACGGACAGACAGGTTATTAGATGAACAGACCGGCAGACAGACAGACAGATAGGAAGATAGGCAGACGGTCACACATACATATGGACTCGCAGACAAACGGACACACAGGAAGGTAGAGAGATACACAGACAGTCAGGCAGACAGATAGCCAGGAATACCTACAGCCCCGCAGGCAGACATACCGGCAGAGACAGACAGGCTGATAGACAAACATGCAGACAGATAGGTACACAGATAGACAGACAGAAAGGCACACAGACAGACCGGCAAAAATACAGACAAATAGGAAGATAGGCAGACGGTCACACAGACCTACATACCCGCAGACAAACAGACACACAGGAAGGGAGAGAGATACACAGACAGTCAGACAGACAGATAGACAGGAATATCTACAGCCTCGCAGACAGACACACCAGCAGAGGCAGACAGGCAGTTGTACAGGCAGGCAACAATAGCAGACAAAAAGAAAAGAAAGAAAAAAAACAAAGAAGAAAAAAAGGACAACAAGCAGAACACGACAAAAGAAACAACAAGAAAGAAACACACGCAGACAAACAGTACAGACAGGCAGGCAGACAGGCAGGCATACAGACAGATAGGTATACAGATAGTCAGACGAAAAAGAGAAAGAGACAGACATTCAGACAGACAGAGAGAAGAGAGAGAGAGAGAGAAGAAGAGAGAGAGAGCGAGAGAGAAGAGAACAGAGAGAGAGAGAGAGAGAGAAGAGAGAGAGAGAGAGAGAGAGAGAGAGAGAGACAAAAACAAAGAGAACGACACAGACCAACCCGCAGACAAACAACACACAGAAGAGAGAGAAAACGAGAAAGCAGACAGACAGATAGACTGGAATATCTACAGCCTCGCAGGCAGACACACCGGCAGAGAGGCAGTTCTACAGACAGGCAGGCAGACCGGCAGACAGGCAGGCATACAGACAGATAGGTATACAGATAGACAGACTGAAAAAGAGAAAGAGACAGACATTCAGAGAGAGAGAGAGAGAGAGAGAGAGAGAGAGAGAGAGAGAGAGAGAGAGAGAGAGAGAGAGACAGACTATAGGCTCGCAGACAGATAAGAAGAACCGCATATTCGCAGATAGACAGATAATAGGCAGTCCGACAGACAGACAAAGAGACAGACAGGAATACCTACAGCCTAGGCAGACGCACCGGCAGAGACAGACAAACAGACATGCAGACCGAGAAACAGGCAGACATACACGCAGACCCACAGACTAGCGGACACAGAGACACACAGGAAGAGAGAGAAATGTACACAGACAGGCAGGCAGACAAATACGCAGGAACACCTACCGTCTCACAGGCAGATACACCGGCAGAGACAGACAGGTAGACTTACAGACAGACAGATATGTACAGACAGGCAGCATCAACAGATAGCAACAGATAGTCAGACTGAAAAAGAGAAAAGAAACAGACTTTCAGACAGACCGACATAAAGAGAGAGAAACAGAGAAAGAGAGAGCGAGAGAGAGAGAGAGAGAGAGAGAGAGAGAGAGAGAGAGAGAGAGAGAGAGAGAGAGAGAGAGAGAGAGAGAGAGAGAGAGAGAGAGAGAAAGAGAGAGAGAGAAAAAGAGAGAGGAGAGAGAGAGAGAGAGAGAGAGAGAGAAGAGAGAAGAGAGAGAGAGAGAGAGAGAGAGAGAGAGAGAGAGAGAGAGAGAGAGAGAGAGAGAGAGAGAGAGAGAGAGAGAGAGACAGAGAGAGAGACGATACCCGGCAGAGACAGACAGAGACTTACAGACAGACAGATAGTAGACAGGGAGACAGGCAGACGGGCAGACAAGTTATTAGATGGACAGACCGGCAGACAGACAGACAGATAGGAAGCTAGGCAGACGGTCACACATACATATGGACTCGCAGACAAACGGACACACAGGAAGGTAGAGAGATACACAGACAGTCAGGCAGACAGATAGCCAGGAATACCTACAGCCCCGCAGGCAGACATACCGGCAGAGACAGACAGGCTGATAGACAAACATGCAGACAGATAGATACACAGATAGACAGACAGAAAGGCACACAGACAGACCGGCAAAAATACAGACAAATAGGAAGATAGGCAGACGGTCACACAGACCTACATACCCGCAGACAAACAGACACACAGGAAGGGAGAGAGATACACAGAGACAGACAGATAGACAGGAATATCTACAGCCTCGCAGACAGACACACCGGCAGAGGCAGAGAGGCAGTTCTACAGACAGGCAGGCAGACAGGCAGGCATACAGATAGTCAGACTGAAAAAGAGAAAAGAGACAGACATTCAGACAGACCGAGATAAAGAGAGAGAGACAGAGAAAGAGAGAGAGAGAGAGCGAAGAGAGAGAGAGAGAGAGAGAGAGAGAGAGAGAGAGAGAGAGACCTATAGGCTCGCAGACAGATAAGAAAAACCGCAAATTCGCAGATAGACAGATAATAGGCAGTCCGACAGAGAGACAAAGAGACAGACAGGAATACCTACAGCCTAGGCAGACGCACCGGCAGAGACAGACAGCCTGATATACAGACAAACAGACATGAAGACCGGAAACAGGCAGACGGACACGCAGACCCACAGACTAGCAGACACAGAGACACACAGGAAGAGAGAGAAAGATACACAGACAGGCAGGCACACAAATACGCAGGAACACCTACCGTCTCACAGGCAGAGACAGACAGGTAGACTTACAGACAGACAGATATTGACAGCAGACAGGCAGGCATGCAGACAGATAGGCATACAGATAGTCAGACTGAAAAAGAGAAAAGAGACAGACTTTCAGACAGACCGACATAAAGAGAGAGAGAGAGCGCCAGAGAGAGAGAGAGAGAGAAAGAGAGAGAGAGAGAAAAAGATAGGCAGATAATAGGCAGTCCGACAGAGGGACAAAGAGACAGACAGGAATACCTACAGCTTAGGCAGAGACAGACAGCCTGATATACAGACAAACAGACATGAAGACCGGAAACAGGCAGACGGACACGCAGACCCACAGACTTGCAGACACAGAGACGCACAGGAAGAGAGAGAGAGATACACAGACAGGCAGGCAGACAAATACGCAGGAACACCTACCGTCTCACAGGCAGACACACCGGCAGAGACAGACAGGTAGACTTACAGACAGACAGATATGTAGACAGGGAGACAGGCAGACGGGCAGACGGACAGACAGGTTATTAGATGGACAGACCGGCAGACAGACAGACAGATAGGAAGATAGGCAGACGGTCACACATACATATGGACTCGCAGACAAACGGACACACAGGAAGGTAGAGAGATACACAGACAGTCAGGCAGACAGATAGCCAGGAATACCTACAGCCCCGCAGGCAGACATACCGGCAGAGACAGACAGGCTGATAGACAAACATGCAGACAGATAGGTACACAGATAGACAGACAGAAAGGCACACAGACAGACCGGCAAAAATACAGACAAATAGGAAGATAGGCAGACGGTCACACAGACCTACATACCCGCAGACAAACAGACACACAGGAAGGGAGAGAGATACACAGACAGTCAGACAGACAGATAGACAGGAATATCTACAGCCTCGCAGACAGACACACCGGCAGAGGCAGAGAGGCAGTTCTACAGACAGGCAGTCAGACTGAAAAAGAGAAAGGAGATAGACTTTCAGACAGACCGACATAAAGAGAGAGAGACAGAGAAAAAGAGAGAGAGAGCGAGAGAGAGAGAGAGAGAGAGAGAGAGAGAAAAAGAGAGAGAGGGTGAGAGAGAGAGAGAGAGAGAGA
>JAWNOR010000414.1:12500-20000 GCA_035045885.1 Drosophila borealis | reverse complement strand
AGAGAGAGAGAGAGAGAAAGACAGAGAGAGAGAGAGAGAGAGAGAGAGAGAAGAGAGAGAGAAGAGAGAGAGACGAACACGCAGAGACAGACAGAACACAGACAACAGAAGAGACAGGAGACAGCAGACCCAGACCAGACAGAAAACAGACAACAGACAAAAAACAGACAAACAAACCCAAAAAACACAACACACAACACACGAAAAGAAAAAAACAAAAAGAGAAAGAAAAAAGAGAGAAGAAGAGAGAGAGAGAGAGAGAGAGAGAGAGAGAGAGAGAGAGAGAGAGAGAGAGAGAGAGAGAGAGAGAGAGAGAAGAGACCTATAGGCTCGCAGACAGATAAGAAGAACCGCATATTCGCAGATAGACAGATAATAGGCAGTCCGACAGACAGACAAAGAGACAGACAGGAATACCTACAGCCTAGGCAGACGCACCGGCAGAGACAGACAGCCTGATATACAGACAAACAGACATGCAGACCGAGAAACAGGCAGACGGACACGCAGACCCACAGACTAGCAGACACACAGGAAGAGAGAGAAAGATACACAGACAGGCAGGCAGACAAATACGCAGGAACACCTACCGTCTCACAGGCAGATACACCGGCAGAGACAGACAGGACAGAAAAGAAACAAACAGCAGCATACAGACAGATAGGCAACAGATAGTCAGACTGAAAAGAGAAAAGAGACAGACATTCAGACAGACCGACATAAAGAGAGAGAGAGAGAGAGAGAGAGAGAGAGAGAGAGAGAGAGAGAGAGAGAGAGAGAGAGAAAGAAGAGAAAAGAGAGAGAGAGAGAGAAGAGGAGAGAGAGAGAGAACAGAGAGAGAAGAGAGAGAGAGAGAAGAGAGAGAGACCATACACCGGCAGAGCAGACAGGTAGACTTACAGACAGACAGATATGTAGACAGGGAGACAGGCAGACGGGCAGACGGACAGACAGGTTATTAGATGGACAGACCGGCAGACAGACAGACAGATAGGAAGATAGGCAGACGGTCACACATACATATGGACTCGCAGACAAACGGACACACAGGAAGGTAGAGAGATACACAGACAGTCAGGCAGACAGATAGCCAGGAATACCTACAGCCCCGCAGGCAGACATACCGGCAGAGACAGACAGGCTGATAGACAAACATGCAGACAGATAGGTACACAGATAGACAGACAGAAAGGCACACAGACAGACCGGCAAAAATACAGACAAATAGGAAGATAGGCAGACGGTCACACAGACCTACATACCCGCAGACAAACAGACACACAGGAAGGGAGAGAGATACACAGACAGTCAGACAGACAGGACGGAATATCTACAGCCTCGCAGACAGACACACCGGCAGAGGCAGACAGGCAGTTGTACAGACAGGCAGGCACGACAGATAGGCATACAGATAGTCAGACTGAAAAAGAGAAAAGAGACAGACATTCAGACAGACCGACATAAAGAGAGAGAGACAGAGAAAGAGAGAGAGAGAGCAAGAGAGAGAGAAAGAAAGAAAGAGAGAGAAAAAGAGAGAGAGAGAGAGAGAGAGAGAGAGAGAGAGAGAGAGAGACAGAGAGAGAGAGAGAGAGAGAGAGAGAGAGAGAGAGAGAGAGAGAGAGAGAGAGAGAGAGAGAGAGAGAGACCTATAGGCTCGCAGACAGATAAGAAGAACCGCATATTCGCAGATAGACAGATAATAGGCAGTCCGACAGAGACAAAGAGACAGACAGGAATACCTACAGCCTAGGCAGACGCACCGGCAGAGACAGACAGCCTGATATACAGACAAACAGACATGCAGACCGAGAAACAGGCAGACGGACACGCAGACCCACAGACTAGCAGACACAGAGACACACAGGAAGAGAGAGAAAGATACACAGACAGGCAGGCAGACAAATACGCAGGAACACCTACCGTCTCACAGGCAGATACACCGGCAGAGACAGACAGGTAGACTTACAGACAGACAGATAGTGACAGAGAGACAGAGAGACAGGCAGACGGGCAGACGGACAGACAGGTTATTAGATGGACAGACCGGCAGACAGACAGACAGATAGGAAGATAGGCAGACGGTCACACATACATATGGACTCGCAGACAAACGGACACACAGGAAGGTAGAGAGATACACAGACAGTCAGGCAGACAGATAGCCAGGAATACCTACAGCCCCGCAGGCAGACATACCGGCAGAGACAGACAGGCTGATAGACAAACATGCAGACAGATAGGTACACAGATAGACAGACAGAAAGGCACACAGACAGACCGGCAAAAATACAGACAAATAGGAAGATAGGCAGACGGTCACACAGACCTACATACCCGCAGACAAACAGACACACAGGAAGGGAGAGAGATACACAGACAGTCAGACAGACAGATAGACAGGAATATCTACAGCCTCGCAGACAGACACACCGGCAGAGGCAGACAGGCAGTTCTACAGACAGGCAGGCAGACAGGCAGGCATACAGACAGATAGGCATACAGATAGTCAGACTGAAAAAGAAAAGAGACAATCAGACAGACCGACATAAAGAGAGAGACAGAGAAAGAGAGAGAGAGAGAGAGAGAGAGAGAGAGAGAGAGAGAGAGAGAGAGAGAGAGAGAGAGAGAGAGAGAGAGAGACCTATAGGCTCGCAGACAGATAAGAAGAACCGCATATTCGCAGATAGACAGATAATAGGCAGTCCGACAGAGACAAAAAGACAGACAGGAATACCTACAGCCTAGGCAGACGCACCGGCAGAGACAGACAGCCTGATATACAGACAAACAGACATGCAGACCGAGAAACAGGCAGACGGACACGCAGACCCACAGACTAGCAGACACAGAACAGGCAGACAGACAAAACCAGGAACACCACCGTCTCACAGGCAGATACACCGGCAGAGACAGACAGGAGACTTACAGACAGACAGATAGTAGACAGGGAGACAGGCAGACCGGCAGACGGACAGACAGGTTATTAGATGGACAGACCGGCAGACAGACAGATAGGAAGATAGGCAGACGGTCACACATACATATGGACTCGCAGACAAACGGACACACAGGAAGGTAGAGAGATACACAGACAGTCAGGCAGACAGATAGCCAGGAATACCTACAGCCCCGCAGGCAGACATACCGGCAGAGACAGACAGGCTGATAGACAAACATGCAGACAGATAGGTACACAGATAGACAGACAGAAAGGCACACAGACAGACCGGCAAAAATACAGACAAATAGGAAGATAGGCAGACGGTCACACAGACCTACATACCCGCAGACAAACAGACACACAGGAAGGGAGAGAGATACACAGACAGTCAGACAGACAGTGCGAATATCTACAGCCTCGCAGACAGACACACCGGCAGAGGCAGACAGGCAGTTGTACAGACAGGCAGGCAGACAGATAGGCATACAGATAGTCAGACTGAAAAGAGAAAAGAGACAGACATTCAGACAGACCGACATAAAGGGAGAGAGACAGAGAAAGAGAGAGAGAGAGCGAGAGAGAGAGAGAGAGAAAGAGAGAGAGAGAGAGAGAGAGAGAGAGACAGAGAGAGAGAGAGAGAGAGAGAGAGAGAGAGAGAGAGAGAGAGAGAGAGAGAGAGAGAGAGAGAGAGAGAGAGAGAGAGAGAGAGAGAGAGACCTATAGGCTCGCAGACAGATAAGAAGAACCGCATATTCGCAGATAGACAGATAATAGGCAGTCCGACAGAGACAAAAAGACAGACAGGAATACCTACAGCCTAGGCAGACGCACCGGCAGAGACAGACAGCCTGATATACAGACAAACAAACATGCAGACCGAGAAACAGGCAGACGGACACGCAGACCCACAGACTAGCAGACACAGACAGGCAGGCAGACAAGTACGCAGGAACACCAACCGTCTCACAGGCATTTACACCGGCAGAGACAGACAGGTAGACTACAGACAGACAGATAGTAGACAGAGAGACAGCAGACGCAGACGACAGACAGAGAGACAACCGGCAGACAGACAGATAGGAAGATAGCAGACGGTCACACAACAACACTCGCAACAAACAGACAACAGGAAGGAGAGAGATACACAGACACAGACAGACAGATAGACAGGAATATCTACAGCCTCCAGACAGACACCGGCAGAGGCAGAGAGGCAGCACAGGCAGGCAACAGACAGATAGGCAGACAGATAGTCAGACTGAAAAAGAGAAAAGAGACAGACCTTCAGACAGACCGACATAAAAAGAGAGAGGCAGAGAAAGAGTCAGAGAGAGAGAGAGAGAGAGAGAGAGAGAGAGATAAGAAAAACCGCATATTCGCAGATAGACAGATAATAGGCAGTCCGACAGAGAGACAAAGAGACAGACAGGAATACCTACAGCCTAGGCAGACGCACCGGCAGAGACAGACAGCCTGATATACAGACAAACAGACATGCAGACCGAGAAACAGGCAGACGGACACGCAGACCCACAGACTAGCAGACACACAGGAAGATAGAGAAATGTACACAGACAGGCAGGCAGACAAATACGCAGGAACACCTACCGTCTCACAGGCAGATACACCGGCAAAGACAGACAGGTAGACTTACAGACAGACAGATATGTTGACAGGCAGACAGGCAGCATACAGACAGATAGGCATACAGATAGTCAGACTGAAAAAGAGAAAAGAGACAGACATTCAGACAGACCGACATAAAGAGAGAGAGACAGAGAAAGAGAGAGAGAGAGAGAGAGAGAGAGAGAGAGAGAGAGAGAGAGAGAGAGAGAGAGAGAGAGAGAAAGAAAGAGAGAAAAAGAGAGAGGGAGAGAGATAGAGAGAGAGAGAGAGAGAGAGACAGAGTAGAGAGAGAGAGATAGAGAGAGAGACCGATACACCGGCAGAGACAGACAGGTAGACTTACAGACAGACAGATATGTAGACATGGAGACAGGCAGACGGGCAGACGGACAGACAGGTTATTAGATGGACAGACCGGCAGACAGACAGACAGATAGGAAGATAGGCAGACGGTCACACATACATATGGACTCGCAGACAAACGGACACACAGGAAGGTAGAGAGATACACAGACAGTCAGGCAGACAGATAGCCAGGAATACCTACAGCCCCGCAGGCAGACATACCGGCAGAGACAGACAGGCTGATAGACAAACATGCAGACAGATAGGTACACAGATAGACAGACAGAAAGGCACACAGACAGACCGGCAAAAATACAGACAAATAGGAAGATAGGCAGACGGTCACACAGACCTACATACCCGCAGACAAACAGACACACAGGAAGGGAGAGAGATACACAGACAGTAACAGACAGATAGACAGGAATATCTACAGCCTCGCAGACAGACACACCGGCAGAGGCAGA
This sequence comes from Drosophila borealis, assembly GCA_035045885.1. Classification (NCBI taxonomy): domain Eukaryota; kingdom Metazoa; phylum Arthropoda; class Insecta; order Diptera; family Drosophilidae; genus Drosophila; species Drosophila borealis. The sequence continues at coordinate 14,621 of JAWNOR010000414.1, read as the reverse complement.
CAGGCAGTTGTACAGACAGGCAGGCAGACAGATAGGCATACAGATAGTCAGACTGAAAAAGAGAAAAGAGACAGACATTCAGACAGACCGACATAAAGGGAGAGAGACAGAGAAAGAGAGAGAGAGAGCAAGAGAGAGAAAGAAAGAAAGAGAGAAAAAGAGAGAGAGAGAGAGATAGAGAGAGAGAGAGAGAGAGAGAGAGAGAGAGAGAGAGAGAGAGAGAGAGAGAGAGAGAGAGAGAGAGAGAGAGAGAGAGAGAGAGAGAGAGAGAGAGAGAGAGAGAGAGAGAGAGAGAGAGAGAGACCTATAGGCTCGCAGACAGATAAGAAGAACCGCATATTCGCAGATAGACAGATAATAGGCAGTCCGACAGAGACAAAGAGACAGACAGGAATACCTACAGCCTAGGCAGACGCACCGGCAGAGACAGACAGCCTGATATACAGACAAACAGACATGCAGACCGAGAAACAGGCAGACGGACACGCAGACCCACAGACTAGCAGACACAGAGACACACAGGAAGAGAGAGAAAGATACACAGACAGGCAGGCAGACAAATACGCAGGAACACCTACCGTCTCACAGGCAGATACACCGGCAGAGACAGACAGGTAGACTTACAGACAGACAGATATGTTGACAGGGAGACAGGGAGACAGGCAGACGGGCTGACGGACAGACAGGTTATTAGATGGACAGACCGGCAGACAGACAGACAGATAGGAAGATAGGCAGACGGTCACACATACATATGGACTCGCAGACAAACGGACACACAGGAAGGTAGAGAGATACACAGACAGTCAGGCAGACAGATAGCCAGGAATACCTACAGCCCCGCAGGCAGACATACCGGCAGAGACAGACAGGCTGATAGACAAACATGCAGACAGATAGGTACACAGATAGACAGACAGAAAGGCACACAGACAGACCGGCAAAAATACAGACAAATAGGAAGATAGGCAGACGGTCACACAGACCTACATACCCGCAGACAAACAGACACACAGGAAGGGAGAGAGATACACAGACAGTCAGACAGACAGATAGACAGGAATATCTACAGCCTCGCAGACAGACACACCGGCAGAGGCAGAGAGGCAGTTCTACAGACAGGCAGGCAGACAGGCAGGCATACAGATAGTCAGACTGAAAAAGAGAAAAGAGACAGACATTCAGACAGACCGACATAAAGAGAGAGACAGAGAAAGAGAGAGAGAGAGAGAGAGAGAGAGAGAGAGAGAGAGAGAGAGAGAGAGAGACCATAGGCTCGCAGACAGATAAGAAGAACCGCATATTCGCAGATAGACAGATAATAGGCAGTCCGACAGAGACAAAGAGACAGACAGGAATACCTACAGCCTAGGCAGACGCACCGGCAGAGACAGACAGCCTGATATACAGACAAACAGACATGCAGACCGAGAAACAGGCAGACGGACACGCAGACCCACAGACTAGAGACACAGAACAGGCAGGCAGAAAATACGCAGGAACACTACGTCTCACAGCAACACCGGCAGAGACAGACAGGTAGACTTACAGACAGACAGAAGAGACAGAGAGACAGACAGACGAGACGACAGACAGAAGAGAGAGACCGGCAGACAGACAGATAGAAGATAGGCAGACGGTCACACATACATATGGACTCGCACACAAACGGACACAGAGGCAGAGGCAGAGGCAGAGAGGCAGTTCTACAGACAGGCAGGCAGACAGGCAGGCAAACAGACAGATAGGCAAACAGATAGTCAGACTGAAAAAGAGAAAAGAGACAGACATTCAGACAGACCGAGATAAAGAGAGAGAGACAGAGAAAGAGAGAGAGAGAGAGAGAGAGAGAGAGAGAGAGAGAGAGAGAGAGAGAGAGAGAGAGAGAGAGAGACCTATAGGCTCGCAGACAGATAAGAAAAACCGCATATTCGCAGATAGACAGATAATAGGCAGTCCGACAGAGAGACAAAGAGACAGACAGGAATACCTACAGCCTAGGCAGACGCACCGGCAGAGACAGACAGCCTGATATACAGACAAACAGACATGCAGACCGAGAAACAGGCAGACGGACACGCAGACCCACAGACTAGCAGACACAGAGACACACAGGAAGAT
>JAWNOR010000414.1:0-7500 GCA_035045885.1 Drosophila borealis | reverse complement strand
CGCAAATTCGCAGATAGACAGATAATAGGCAGTCCGACAGAGAGACAAAGAGACAGACAGGAATACCTACAGCCTAGGCAGACGGACCGGCAGAGACAGACAGCCTGATATACAGACAAACAGACATGCAGACCGAGAAACAGGCAGAAGGACACGCAGACCCACAGACTAGCAGACACAGAGACACACAGGAAGTTAGAGAAATGTACACAGACAGACAGGCACACAAATACGCAGGAACACCTACCGTCTCACAGGCAGATACACCGGCAGAGACAGACAGGTAGACTTACAGACAGACAGATATGTTGACAGGCAGACAGGCAGGCATGCAGACAGATAGCATACAGATAGTCAGACTGAAAAAGAGAAAAGAGACAGACTTTCAGAAAGACCGACATAAAGAAGAGAAAGACAGAGAAAGAGAGAGAGAGAGAGAGAGAGAGAGAGAGAGAGAGAGAGAGAGAGAGAGAGAGAGAGAGAGAGAGAGAGAGAGAGAGAGAGAGAGAGAGAGAGAGAGAGAGAGAGAGAGAGAGAGAGAGAGAGAAAGAGAGAGAGAGAGAAAGAGAGAGAGAAAGAGAGAGAGAGAGAGAGAGAGAGAGAGAGAGAGAGAGAGATAGAGAGAGAGACCGATACACCGGCAGAGACAGACAGGTAGACTTACAGACAGACAGATATGTAGACAGGGAGACAGGCAGACCGGCAGAGATGGACAGACCGGCAGACAGACAGACAGATAGGAAGATAAGCAGACGGTCACACAAACATATGGACTTGCAGACAAACGGACACACAGGAAGGTAGAGAAATACACAGACAGTCAGGCAGACAGATAGCCAGGAATACCTACAGCCCCGCAGGCAGACATACCGGCAGAGACAGACAGGCTGATAGACAAACATGCAGACAGATAGGTACACAGACCCACAGACTAGCAGACAAAGAGACACACAGGAAGAGAGAGAAAGATACACAGACAGGCAGGCAGACAAATACGCAGGAACACCTACCGTCTCACAGGCAGAGACAGACAGGTAGACTTACAGACAGACAGATATGTTGACAGGGAGACAGGCAGACGGGCTGACGGACAGACAGGTTATTAGATGGACAGACCGGCAGACAGACAGACAGATAGGAAGATAGGCAGACGGTCACACATACATATGGACTCGCAGACAAACGGACACACAGGAAGGTAGAGAGATACACAGACAGTCAGGCAGACAGATAGCCAGGAATACCTACAGCCCCGCAGGCAGACATACCGGCAGAGACAGACAGGCTGATAGACAAACATGCAGACAGATAGGTACACAGATAGACAGACAGAAAGGCACACAGACAGACCAGCAAAAATACAGACAAATAGGAAGATAGGCAGATGGTCACACAGACCTACATACCCGCAGACAAACAGACACACAGGAAGGGAGAGAGATACACAGAGACAGACAGATAGACAGGAATATCTACAGCCTCGCAGACAGACACACCGGCAGAGGCAGAGAGGCAGTTCTACAGACAGGCAGGCAGACAGGCAGGCATACAGACAGATAGGCATACAGATAGTCAGACTGAAAATGAGAAAAGAGACAGACTTTCAGACAGACCGACATAAAGAGAGAGACAGAGAAAGAGAGAGAGAGAGAGAGAGAGAGAGAGAGAGAGAGAGAGAGAGAGAAAGAAAGAGAGAAAAAGAGAGAGGGAGAGAGAGAGAGACAGAGAGAGAGAGAGATAGAAAGAGAGGGAGAGAGAGAGAGAGAGAAAGAGACCGATACACCGGCAGAGACAGACAGGTAGACTTACAGACAGACAGATATGTAAACAGGGAGACAGGCAGACCGGCAGACGGACAGACAGGTTATTAGATGGACAGAGCGGCAGACAGACAGACATATGGACTCGCAGACAAACGGACACACAGGAGATATAGAGATACACAGAGAGTCAGGCAGACAGATAGCCAGGAATAGCTACAGCCCCGCAGGCAGACATACCGGCAGAGACTGACAGGCTGATAGGTAAACATGCAGACAGATAGGTACACAGATAGACAGACAGAAAGGCACACAGGCAGACCGGCAAAAATACAGACAAATAGGAAGATACGCAGACGGTCACACAGACTTACATACCCGCAGACAAACAGACACACAGGAAGGAAGAGAGATACACAGACAGTCAGACAGACAGATTGACAGGAATATCTACAGTCTCGCAGACAGACACACTGGCAGAGGCAGACAGGCAGTTGTACAGACAGGCTGGCAGACAGGCAGCCAGACAGGCAGGCATACAGACAGATAGGCATACAGATAGTCAGACTGAAAAAGAGAAAAGAGAAAGACATTCAGACAGACCGACATAAAGGAAGAGAGACAGAGAAAGAGGGAGAGAAAGAGAGAGAGAGAGAGAGAGAGAGAGAGAAAGAGAGAAAAGGAGAGAGAGAGAGAGAGAGAGAGAGAGAGAGAGAGAGAGAGAGAGAGAGAGAGAGAGAGAGAGAGAGACCTATAGGCTCGCAGACAGATAAGAAGAACCGCATATTCGCAGATAGACAGATAATAGGCAGTCCGACAGACAGACAAAGAGACAGACAGGAATACCTACAGCCTAGGCAGACGCACCGGCAGAGACAGACAGCCTGATATACAGACAAACAGACATGCAGACCGAGAAACAGGCAGACGGACACGCAGACCCACAGACTAGCAGACACAGAGACACACAGGAAGAGAGAGAAAGATACACAGACAGGCAGGCAGACAAATACGCAGGAACACCTACCGTCTCACAGGCATATACACCGGCAGAGACAGACAGGTAGACTTACAAACAGACAGATATGTTGACAGGGAGACAGGCAGATGGGCTGACGGACAGACAGGTTATAAGATGGACAGACCGGCAGACAGACAGACAGATAGGAAGATAGGCAGACGGTCACACATACATATGGACTCGTACACAAACGGACACAAAGGAATGTAGAGAGATACACAGACAGTCAGGCAGACAGATAGCCAGGAATACCTACAGCCCCGCAGGCAGACATACCGGCAGAGACAGACAGGCTGATAGACAAACATGCAGACAGATAGGTACACAGATAGACAGACAGAAAGGCACACAGACAGACCGGCAAAAATACAGACAAATAGGAAGATAGGCAGACGGTCACACAGACCTACATACCCGCAGACAAACAGACACACAGGAAGGGAGAGAGATACACAGACAGTCAGACAGACAGATAGACAGGAATATCTACAGCCTCGCAGACAGACACACCGGCAGAGGCAGACAGGCAGTTGTACAGACAGGCAGGCAGACAGATAGGCATACAGATAGTCAGACTGAAAAAGAGAAAAGAGACAGACATTCAGACAGACCGACATAAAGGGAGAGAGACAGAGAAAGAGAGAGAGAGAGAGAGAGAAAGAGAGAGAAAGAGAGACAGAGAGAGAGAGAGAGAGAGAGAGAGAGAGAGAGAGAGAGAGAGAGAGAGAGAGAGAAAGAGAGAGAGAGAGAGAGAGAGAGAGAGAGAGAGAGAGAGAGAGAGAGAGAGAGAGAGAGAGAGAGAGAGAGACCTATAGGCTCGCAGACAGATAAGAAGAACCGCATATTCGCAGATAGACAGATAATAGGCAGTCCGACAGAAGACAAAGAGACAGACAGGAATACCTACAGCCTAGGCAGACGCACCGGCAGAGACAGACAGCCTGATATACAGACAAACAGACATGCAGACCGAGAAACAGGCAGACGGACACGCAGACCCACAGACTAGCAGACACAGAGACACACAGGAAGAGAGAGAAAGATACACAGACAGGCAGGCAGACAAATACGCAGGAACACCTACCGTCTCACAGGCAGATACACCGGCAGAGACAGACAGGTAGACTTACAGACAGACAGATATGTAGACAGGGAGACAGGCAGATGGGCTGACGGACAGACAGGTTATTAGATGGACAGACCGGCAGACAGACAGACAGATAGGAAGATAAGCAGACGGTCACACATACATATGGACTCGCAGACGAACGGACACACAGGAAGGTAGAGAGATACACAGACAGTCAGGCAGACAGATAGCCAGGAATACCTACAGCCCCGCAGGCAGACATACCGGCAGAGACAGACAGGCTGATAGACAAACATGCAGACAGATAGGTACACAGATAGACAGACAGAAAGGCACACAGACAGACCAGCAAAAATACAGACAAATCGGAAGATAGGCAGGTGGTCACACAGACCTACATACCCGCAGACAAACAGACACACAGGAAGGGAGAGAGATACACAGACAGTCAGACAGACAGATAGACAGGAATATCTACAGCCTCGCAGACAGACACACCGGCAGAGGCAGAGAGGCAGTTCTACAGAGAGACCTATAGGCTCGCAGGCAGATAAAAAGAACCGCATATTCGCAGATAGACAGATAAATAGGCAGTCCGACAGAGATAAACAGACAGGAATACCTACAGCCTAAGCAGACGCACCTACCGCAGGAACACCTACCGTCTCACAGGCAGATACACCGGCAGAGACAGACAGGTAGACTTACAGACAGACAGATATGTAGACAGGGAGACAGGCAGACGGGCAGACGGACAGACAGGTTATTAGATGGACCCCCCCCCTCCCCCCCCCCCCTTCCGCCCCCCCTCTTTCCTCCCTCCTCCTCCCCCTCCTCCCCCCCCCCCCCCCCCTCCCCCCCTTTCCCCCTCCCCCCCTCTTTCTGTGCGGCCGTCGTGTTCCCGCCTCCTCCCCCGCCCCTCGCCCCCCGTTTCCCTCTCTCCCCGGTTCCCGCGCCGCTACTCTCCTTCTGCCGCTTCTCTCTTCCTTCTTTTTCGCTGGGCGCCTTTTTTCCCGCTTCCCTCTGTGTACCTGTCTGTTCTTTTGCCCATCTGCCTGTCTCTCTGACTACATATCTCTGACCCCCCCCCCCCCCCCCCCCCCCCCCCCCCCCCCCCCCCCCCCCCCTTACGTCTGTAAGTCTACCTGTCTGTCTCTGCCGGTGTGTCTGTCAGCGAGGCTATTGGTATTCCTGCCTATCTGTCTTCCTGACTGTATATGTATCTCTCTCTCTCTCTCTCTACCTGTGTGTCTGTGTGTCTGCGAGTCTGTGGGTCTGTGTTACCGTCTGCCTATCTTCCCATCTGTCTGTCTGTCTGCCGGTCGGTCTGCCTGTCTGTCTGCTTGTTTGTCTTTCTCTCTTTGCCCGTGCGTCTGACTGTCTGTGAGTCTATTGGTCTTCCTTTCTGTTTATCTATCTGTGTGCCTGTCTGTCTGTCTGTATATCAGCCTGTCTGTCTCTGCCGGAGCGTCTGTCTGCGATGCTGTCTGCCTAACTGTCTGTGTATCTCTCTCTCTTCCCGTGTGTCTGTATGTCTGCGAGTCTGTGGGTCTGTGTGAACTCTCTGCCTATCTGTCTGCCGGTCAGTCCATCTGTGTACCTGTCTGTTCTTCTGCCCATCTGCCTGTCTCTCTGACTACATATCTGTCTGTCTATAAGTCTACCTGCCTGTCTCTGCCGGTGTGTCTATCTGCGAGGCTGCAGGTATTTTCCTGCCAATCTGTCTGCCTGTCTGTCTCTCTCTCTCTGTCTGCCCGTGCGTCTGACTGTCTGCGAGTCTACTGGTCTGCCATTCTGTCTGTCTATCTGTGTGCCTGTCTGTATTTCTGCCCGTCTGTCTGACTCTCTGTCTGCATGTTTGTCTGTCTGTATACCAGCCTGTCACTCTCTGCCGGTGTGTCTGCCTGCGAGGCTGTTAGTGTTCCTGCCTATCTATCTGCCTGCCTGTCTGTGTATCTCTCTCTTTCTTCCTGTGGGTCTGCGCGTCTGTCTTCCTGTTTTCTTATCTGTCCGCCGGTCGGTCTGTCTGTCTGTCTTTCTCTCTCTCTCTGCCCGGGCGTTTGGCTGTTTGCGAGTCTATTTGTCTGCCTTTCTGTCCGTCTATCTGTGTGCCTGTCTGTCTGTCTGCGCGTCTGCCTCTCTCCCTGTCTGCATGTCTGTCTGTCTGTATATCAGCCTGTCTGTCTCTGCCGGCGTGTCTGTCTACGGGGCTTTAGGTATTCCTGCAAATCTGTCTGCCTGCCAGTCTGTGTTCCTGTTCCCTGTTCCTGTTCCGGTGTCCCTTCCTGTGTTTCTGTATGTCTGCGAGTCCGCGGCTCTGCGTGCCTGACTGCTTGTTTTCCTTTCTGTCTGTCTGTCCACCGGTCGGTCTGCCTGTCTGTCTGTCTCTCTCTCTCTCTCTTTTTCTCTCTGGCCGTGCGTCTGACTGTCTGCGAGTCTATTGGTGTGCCTTTCTGTCTGTCTATCTGTGTGACTGTTTGTCTGTCTGTGTACCTATATCTCTTCCTGTGTGCCTGTACGTCTGCTAGTCTGTGGGTCTGGGTGCCTGTCTGCCTGTTTGCCCGTCTGCCTGTCTCTCTGTCTGCATGTCTCTCTGTCTGTATAACAGCCTGGCTGTCTCTGCCGGTGCGTCTGTCTATCTGTTTGAATGACTGTCTGTGTATCTCTCTCTCTCTTCCTGTGTGCCTGTACGTCTGCGAGTCTGTGGGTCTGTGTGACCGTCTGCCTATCTGTCAGGCTGTCGCTTGTCTGTCTCTCTTCCTGTGTGTCTGTATGTCTGCGAGTCTGTGGGTCTGTGTGACTGGCTGCCTATATGTCTGCCGGTCTGTCCATCTGACTACATATCTGTCTGTAGGTCTACATGTCTGTCTCTGCCGGTGTGTATGTCAGCGAGGCTATAGGTATTCCTGCCTATCTGTCTTCCTGACTGTCTATGTATCTCTCTCTCTCTACCTGTGTGTCTGTATGTCTGCGAGTCTGTGGGTCTGTGTGACCGTCTGCCTATCTTCCCATCTGTCTGTCTGTCTGCCGGTCGGTCTGCCTGTCTATCTGCTTGTTTGTCTTTCTCTCTTTGCCCAGGCGTCTGACTGTCTGTGCCTGTGTGCCTGTCTGTCTGTCTGCCCGTCTACCTGTCTTTCTGCCTGCATGTCTGTCTGTCTGTATATCAGCCTGTCTGTCTCTGCCACACCTGAATGTCTGTGTATCTCTCTCTCTTGCCGTGTGTCTGTATGTCTGCGACTCTGTGGGTCTGTGTGACTCTTTGCCTATCTGTCTGCCGGTCTGTCTATCTGTGAACCTGTCTGTCTCGTCTGCCCATCTGCCTGTCTCTCTGACTGCATATCTGTCTGTCTGTATAGTCTAGCCTGTCTGTCTCTGCTGGTGTGTCTGTCAGCGAGGCTATAGGTATTCCTGCCTATCTGTCTTCCTGACTGTCTATGTATCTCTCTCTCTACATGTGTGTCTGTATGTCTGCGAGTCTGTGGGTCTGTGTGACCGTCTGCCTATCTTCCCATCTGTCTGTCTGTCAGCCGGTCTGTCTGCCTGTCTGTCTGCTTGTTTGTCTTTCTCTCTTTGCCCGGTGCGTCTGACTATCTGCGAGTCTATTGTGTGTATTTCATGCATATATATAT